>PVIH01005734.1:12474-120111 GCA_004025045.1 Sigmodon hispidus | reverse complement strand
GGTCTGTGTCTGCCCACTAGGCCACGGTCTGTGTCTGCCCACTAGGCCACGGTCTGTGCCTGCCCACTAGGCCATGGTCTGTGTCTGCCCACTAGTCAGTCCACGGTCTGTGTCTGCCCACTAGGCCACGGTCTGTGTCTGCCCACTAGCCCATGGTCTGTGTACCCCATCTGGCCATTGTCTCTGTCTTCCCATCAGGCCATACTTGTTTCCTTCATGTGTGCTCCTATGGAACTCTCAGCTCCACCCTCAGGTTCCCCTTCTGTTTCTCATCTGTGTGCAGGCAGGCCTCTCAGGTTGACCAGGGTACGAGAAATAGTCAGTAAGTAGCTGCTGTCACTAGTGAGTCTCCAGAAAAGCACCATGAAGTAAAGATCTGTTTTCCGCCTCATTTCAACAGTGTAGTCACACCCACATGGCCATGCAGGTGTGCTGTTATTTATACCTAGTCGGTCAGCGACAAAAAAAGACTCAATATAGAGCTTATGTAAATTCTCTCTCTATTGATACTTGTGATATATCATTTGCTTTGTAATCAGGGCGCTTTCACGTTTTGTCCACTCTCCCTTAAGGTACTTCTAAAAGGAGCAGGTACTGCCTTATCTCTTAGTACTTTATAATTTATTTACCTATTTCTTTTTAGGCAACTAGGGAGTGTGTTTATCTGTATGCAGATTTTAAGTCCATTAATTAAATTTTGCATTCTACCTTTAATTCTGAAAATCTGTGGTCAGCTTAGTAGTGTTTGTGGCAGTCTTCACACATTCTCTAGTTGTTAATTTGTCTGTCGGTCAGTCTGCCTATTTGTCTGCCAGTCTCTGTATCTCTCTCTTCAGTTTCTGCATACCCTGAGTTTCTCTTGCACACATTCTCTCTTTGATGGCTTCTCTCATCCTTCACAGTAGGTTCTGATCAGCTCATGCTCCCCTAGGATTCTTCCATGTTGGTGCAGCATCCTGAAGGATCAGCTGCTAAACAAAAGAGCTCTGTCTGTTCTTTGTGCTTCCTTCATGTCTCCATTTTCCCCTTCAGAAAATGGAATACACTGTATGTTCTCATAATGAGCTATTGAAAGTATCAGTCTTCTTACCTACATGGTGAGAGTCCCCTAACAAGGCTCTCATGGAGAAAAGCAGATTTCTGAGCGTAGAACCTAGCTAATTTTCATCCTGTTCTGTTTGGCACATCCCTGTGTGCTTCCAGAGTGTTTGTTGATCTAATGTATGTGTCCTTGTGTGGATGGGTTGTTCACTCTTGTCTCCCCAGGCCCTTGGTGCCAAGTGCCCACACACACTCCTGGGGACCTGATGTGGCTTATCTTCTCGTCTGATCTTCCTCACTGCTGCCTAAGTCATCCTTCCCACTCTGCCTATATGACCGTCTCCTGATTGTTCCAGTTGAATATGTAGTTTCCTCTTGCTTTGTGTGCATGCTACTGGGGATAGAATCCAAGGCCCACACACATAACAGAAGAGTTCCCTCCCACCAATCTACATCCCCAGTGTTTTCCTTTTCCTTCCATGTCTGAGACAAGGTTTTCCAGAATGACTTTGAACTTGTGGCCCTCTGGCTGTACCCTCCTAAGGAGCTGGGATTCTGAGCATGCGCCACAACACTGGCTTTGCCTCATCCTTTGATGATACCACAGACCATCTAGGAAAGGGCGGGAGCAGCTGCAGCAATAGCCTCCCTCACATAGAGCAGGTCCTCATCACTTGCTAGCAGGTGGACTAAAAGTGGAAGAGTTGCAACTGTGGTCAGAACCCCGAAGCATCTAGAAGGCAGTCTTTGAACTGGCCTCCTTTTCTCTGTGTTGCTTACACAAGTGTTTTCTGTCTTAAGTGCCTCCATAAAGTGCTTCTAGGATCCCAGACAGATGAGCTCAACACATGAAGAAACCAAAATACAAAAAGAAAAACACTCATTAGGCCTGGTGACCCATGGGTAGCATTTATGCAGCTGAGGCAGGAGGATGACAAGTTTGAGCTCAGCCTGGGCTGTATAAGGATATCCTGTCTCAAGGTCAAAGGAAAACAAAGCTGTGTTAACTCTATCGGGATGGGTCAGTATTCTCGGTGTTATCAAGAGGCAGTCAAGGAACCACTAGTGAGCACTGTCGTCCTCCCCACAGGGCAAGCCACGGCACCAGGATGATGACTCCGGAGGCGCTGGCAGAGGCCTATGGCAAGAAGGATTGGAGGCACTGTGTGACAGACAAACACTGTGCGTCAAACATTGACGTTCCTTGCTGCTCAGGTAGGACTCCTCTGCCACCCTCTCTGCTCACTGTTGGCCTCTTGCCTGCAGAGTGAGGACACAAAGAAGAACCTCTGTCCCTCTGGCCCAGCAAGGTGTCCAGAGGAATGGCTTTGGCTGTACAGCAACACTAGTGTCTTCAGGGTTCTGTTTGGATCAGAGTGTGTTTCTCACGTGCTCACTGCTGTACAGAAAGTTTCCTTGAGTCTCTTTTTACCTGTGCCTGTTCGGGAGTAGAAGGATTACCCTGACGGTGATGCGTCCCTTAGCTGGGCTGGGTTCTTCGTGCGCCGGTTCTGTTCTCCATCCTCAGCTTCTCTGTCTCCCAGGTCTTATCCCCACTGCCTCCCACCCTTCCCCTAGACTCTGCTTCCTCACAGCAATCCTGTCTCCTGCCTCTGGTTTGTATTTCAAAATGATTCCACACATTCTTCTCAAGTCTGTGTAAAGAACTTTACCAAAGCGAAACATGTAGCAATATTTCAAAAAGCATTTACTGACATAGGTATGCGTGGATTGGTTTGGAGTGGTTAAGATCTTTTATTATTGACAGGAAGTCCTCACTAAAATGATGCTGTTTTTCTGTTCTCTCTGCCTTAGCGATCTGCTCCCTCTGCCACAATGCAGTGCTAAATGCATCTTTTCCCTTTCATAAGTATGATAGCCTGAAAATAGTTAACATTTATTTGTTACTATTGTGCTTTTTGTTATATTAGCCTTCTCTGGGGATGTTTGCTTTAAGTCTTTCTGGTGAGTTGAAAGTATTAGAAAATATGAGTGTGTGTGACAAAAATAAGTGTCTAAAAAAAAGTACCTTAGAGTTCAGTCTAGGGTGCTTTTGAGCCTTTCAGTTCAAAGCTTTCTTCCCAGGTAATCATAATGAACTCTTGTCTCAGGCTGGGATCATTGCTCCCTGGTGGACTGTACCTTGTATGTGTCAAGTCATGCATTCAATTCCCAGTGAGAAAAAGCCCTGTTAATTTCTTCCTTTTTTAGAAAGCTAGGCTTGGTGCTAAGTGTTTCACTTGGAAATTCATTCAAAATCTGGAATATTTTTTAAAGGTAAAATTTTCCCCAGCTCTGAGCACCAGTTACGACGGGCTTGTGTGTTCACTACTTTCCCACCAGAGGGCGCTGTTTCTTTGCCGTGACGCCCTGTGCTGCTTCATTTCCCCCGTAAGCGGCTTGGTGATGATTTTGGAATTGGTCTCATCTTATGTGGTTTGTTGGACAGAGTTGCCATCCAGGTGTTCAGAGCCTAGGATGTCAGACTGTGACACACAGTAGAAGCCTGTCTCTTTTGAAAATTAAAACTGTTAAGTGTAGATGCGCACAGAGGCCAGAGGAAGATTTCAGATCTCCTGCAACTGGAGTTAGAGCCGTTTGGTTAGAGCCCAACGTGAGTGCTGGGCTATAAAGTCAAGTCCTCTGGATGAACAGTGCACGCTGTGAACCACTGAGCCTTCTCTCATCCCACAAATAAAATTGTGTAAGTGGAGAGAAGGATGAAGAAAAACAGTTCTAATGATTCCTTAATGTAATTAGACTATGCTTACATTCAAGCACAATCAGAGCATATGGTTGGTAATGTTAACTATTGCAGAACCGAGGAACAACGAGCTCTGTATTTTTCTGAGATTTCTAGGTAGAAAGCAGGTTGAGGTGCCCGCTTCACTTGCTTGTTAGTTGGATGGACCATGGGGACAGGTGGCTCTGGTGCCTCTATGGTGTCTTCTGTGTGATGCTGCTCAGCAGCACAGCTGGAGTCACGGGGCATGGGCCAGCACCAGTGTTGGTTGGGACATGGGAATCCAAAGGAGACAGATATACCAAGGAAGAGCTTGGGTTTCATTTATCCCAAGACCATACAGAATAAAATGAACCCTAATAATAATAAAAGGACCTTAATCCTTTTCTCCCACGAGACCCTGGAATGTACTTGCCCATACTTGAGATTTTCTGATCAGGCTACCAGTTACTCATTCAGGAATGATTTTTATTCCTGTTATTACCCTGGCCTGTTCTTAAGTTTTTCTTTTTTTCTGAAGGTTGAATGCAGTATTCTATAAGGGTTAATCAGCACAAGCGTTAGGGCAATTTATAGGGAACATGTCATGAGTCTCTAATGTTAGATTATTTAACTGTTTTGAAATGTAGTGACATTAATCATATATTGTGGCTTCTTTGTATTGTTTTTTATAGTGATAATATATTCTGTCCCATGGGTCTGTATTGTTTTGCAGCTGAAATGTGTCCTAATAAAATGTTCGACTTACAGATGTCTTATTTCAGCTTCCTTTTCATGTCATTAGAGCTTAAACATCCCTCCAAGGATGAGGATGGGGACCTGAGTTCAGTTCCCTACACTCACATGCCAGGTCACAGCTGTCTGGAAGTCCAGTTTCAGGGCCCCGGCACCCTGTTGTGGTCTCCATAGGACCAGGCCCCCCATGTGGTGCATATATACATGCAGACTGAACACTCACATACTCAATAAAAAGACAAAATAAATAAACTAAATCTTTAGGACATGAGAGAAAGGAGCCTGTGGTAATTCTAATTTGAGTTGAAATGGGTCTTTTCACTGAAATTACTAAGGAGAATAGTAATCTCATCCAGCAGTACCAATGTGTGCTGCATTGTTCAAGGACATGTATACATAGGTAAAATGTCCCCAAAGTAAAAAAATTAAAAAGATTAGGGAAGATCTAAGTTCAGTCCCCAGAACTCACATTTTAAAACCCTGGCATGTTGCCTCCTACACTTGTAATCCCAACGCTTGCAGGTGGAAACACATGGAATCCTAGTTCTCCAGTCAGTCAGCCTGGCCTGCGTGACAAGTTCCAGACCAGAGACTGACCCTGTCTTAAGAACAAATGGTGGTTGGTGCCTGAGGGATGACACGGCTGTCACATGTCCTCCACTTGCAGACATGCAGAACGCACAGCTCTTGCCCCAACTCCAACACACACGATAGCATAAAGTGGAGGCTTTTCCGATAATCAGTGAGCACCCAGACTCTCATCGGACACGGTTTTCTCTCCGCACAGCAGGAGGTGTTGATTTGTCTCTGTTTGTTTGTTATAGGGAAGTGTTACTTCTATGATAACTATTTTGACCTGCCCGGGGCTCTTCTCTGTGCCAGAGTGGTGGACACTTTAACGAAGGTAAGTGGGCCCTCCGCTTTAAAACTCATAAGAAGAGGCATTAATTATGTGTAACTTTCGAATTGAGATTTCACTTTGTTTTCTTTGGGTGGTTTCAGAGGTGAATAAGGAAGGAAACATGGTGATTTTGGTCAAAAATGTTTTTGGAAAATTAAATAACAGTACCCTTAAAAAAAAAATGTTTGGTTAGGCAAAAGTCACCCTCTTCTCCAGTAGGGAATATAAAGTCTAGAGACAGGCTTTAGACAAATGTGTTCTTGCTTTCATTAGCAGATCAAAAAAAAAAAAAAAAGTACAGGTAATTAAGAAAAATTCCATGTGTCTTTATGTATTCTAAATATCAAACCAAGAAAATGAAGCATTTTTTTTTTTTAGTTTGCTCATTTGCTTTGTGAAAAAAAAATCCCTCATATTGATTTGTGATGAACTAAATCTCTAGATTGGGAGTTTATACTTAAAACTTTAGACCTATGAATATAACTCAGTTTGTGTGCCAAAACTACTTTTCTGTTTGCATCCATTGTATTTTAAAACCACAATTAAGTGACTTATTATTGAAATGAGAATCACAGAAATGCATTCATGAAAGTTTTCATTGAGAGGAGAGATTTTGGGTTTGGTTTTCTTTGGTTTAGGTGCTGGGAATTTTACTCGGGGCCTAGCGTATGCAAGGACATCACCACTGAGGTCTCTCCCTCCATTGCAGCCTTTACCATCGCCCAGTGGAATCTGTTTCTTATCTTACACCAATGTGAGGGTGGGGCGGGAAGTCTCTCCTCCAGCCCTGGGGATCAAATCCAGGTCTTTCCACTTCCAAGCAAGGTCTTTACTGCTGAACTTCACCCTGGTTCATCAGCCTGTAGAACTTCATAGTGTACATAATTATAAAATATCTAATAATCTTTTTGTATATAGAAAAAAGACACTGTTGATGTGTCTATGAAGCAAGGGGCTATAGAGTTGTGTAGCTAAGGATAAATTGTTTTTCCTGCTTGGAAAATTCTCCGTGAAATGATTTACATTTTGGACTCAGCACCTCCCTCATGCTGTTACAGTGTTACGGTTCCTTCTCTGTATGTAGAAGTGCAGGCTAAGGGGCCAATGAGCTCCAAACCCCCTTGTCTTAGGCCCTATTGGTGCCATTGTGCATGAAGCAGCACCTTCTATTATTTCAGAAGTTACAGAACTTGGTAAATTGCTTGTGTTTAAATATTCTATAACTTTAGGCTACATGAGTGGACATTTTACTTTATTTCTGCTTTATGAACATCAGTAATACTTTGTGACATTTATTTAATTATGTGTTGGCTTGTAGCAATGAGTTTTGAGGAATATTTCTGTAGTAATCTATTGTGTTTTCTAAAATCTGGATTTTTACCTTAGAGTCAATACAGGTAATCATTTGCTGTAGCTTACCACTATGCTTAGAAACAGAATTACTGCACTTGTTACATTTGGAAATTTCTTTTTTTAGCAGAACAGAGGTCAAAAAACATTTGATTTTTGGAAGGATGTAGTTGCTGGTATACAACACAATTTTAAAATGTCAGCCTTTAAGGGTGAGTAACATGAAGAAGGGCATCCTGGCTGAGGTTTGTGAACCGCCCTGTGTCTGCTGAATTAGATAGACACAACCTCTTTTACTCTTTACCTCACTGAGATTTACTCTGATAAAAAATGTTTGCTATAAAGCTAGTTCTGGTACCTGTACTCATTCTGCTTTGTGGCTGAAGTTGTCGGGAGTCTAAGCTGGTCTGTTCCGCTACCTTCTCACATGCCTCCCAATGCAGCTCTCGTGGGCTGGAGGTTGTTCCCCAGAATGAAATCCCAGTCCTTGTGTCATGGCTTAGGAACAGGAGCTGGTGACACCTGTAACCCTCAGTGCAGTAGTGACAGAGAGATGGATGACGTACCTGCTGATAGCATTTCTGTTCTCTTTGTTTAAGGAATAGGAGTGGGTGCCCCAGAATGGGGGCCCAGCTACTACCAACTTCAGCTAGGGCTTTTCAGTTTTCTCTGCAGACTTATAGAGAGTCTATTCCAAGAAACAAATGAGCTTTCTGCTAGTTACCCTAGTGACTGAGTCAGACCGGCTTGGTTAACAGGTGTGCTGGTGGACTCAGCCGATTTTAACTTCTGAAGTATGTTGTCTTTTGATTGACACCAGAAATTACATGCTTCCCTTTCAGTAAATCAAACCATCAAAAGAATTCTAAATGTTATGACTAAAATGTGCTAAGGCCATAAATAATAATTGCAGGATATTTGTTCCAATTTGATATTTCTCTGACACCTTCTTCTCTCCTGCCAAGACAAAAACAGTGTTTTAAAATGATGTTTGTATACTTTTATTTTCCTGTGTCTCTCATCAGGCTTGGTCCTGGCTCATAGGGGCTGTGTCTTTAACCTATTTGTAATACATGGTGTGTGTCCTGCCCATCTTGACAGAGGGAAAGACAGAACCCATGACAGCTGGGAAGTCACCCACTGCTTCGTTGTTTTCCTCAATAGCTTTATCCAAAAAAACATGGTTGAGAACAGCCAGTTGTTGCTTTGAAGTAAATTCAGCATGGACAGAAGATCTATTCATGTTATTTTATTGTTTTGTGATAACAAGTAGATTAAATACTCCATGCTTGAATAAGTGAGGTACAGCTTAACAGTTTTAAACAGTAACATAAAAATACAGTACAGAGCATAAATAAATAATTCTTTTCATTTCTACTCTGATTTAATGTTAATTTATTTAACCTTAATGTTGATTATTCTTTCACTGTAATGGAAAGCATTTCATGCTAATGTTCTGTAAGTCAATAAAATCATTTTGCTGAGATGCAGCAGAATTAAATCAGAGTGATCACACTGTTTGATAGACATAAGACTAGGTTAGACACCTGTTCCCAGGTTGCACCAGGTATATGGACTTTGTGCCATTGCAGGAAAGCGTGGAAAGACTTGTGTGACAAAGCACCTTGTAATTCAGATTAATTGTAATACATTACTTTGGTTGCTTGTGAGAGTGTGAAAAAAGTGTGTATGCACCTGTGCATTTGAATTTATCTTGATGAAAGGGGTTGTAGGAGCCATAGACTGATGCACCATCAGAAATACCCCAGGGTATACAGTGTCATTTAAATTTGAGTATTCAAGTATTCAAAAATATAAAATTATGTGATACTTCATGCATGTTCCCAAGAAGTTCTCATATTAATTATTAAAAACAGGTTTTTTTTTAAAAAAAAAATACTGCATTTCTAAAATGAAGTTTATGGTGAGTTAGAATGTTATTTCTGTTTTTGTAAGAGTTTTTTTTTTAACTTATGGTAAAAATTTTAAGTATTAAAGGAATTCACAGAAACCCCCTCAGAGCTTTAGGACTGCTGAGTGCTCAGGAAGATTCCTCACATAACCACCACTGCTGCTCACTTTGACAGAAGGAAACTTGTTCTTGGGGTGAATGTTAGAAAATTTAAATTCTTCACATTACTTTTAGCCTACCTCCATCCATATTCACCTCCAGGGTGGGCGTGATGGAGTTGGGGAAAGCCTTTCCAAGCAGAGGGTTTACAGGAGCCTGGTATTAATTGCTCACATGGGAGCCACTAGGAACCCTGAGAAGGAGGAGTGGACGTACTGAGATGAGTAGAGACCGTTTGACTCTGCATTGGGCAGCTGGAGCCATACCTGGTCATTTTCTGTGAGCTCCATGACTGCGCTCCCTGAAGCCTGATCCAGGTATCCTTTGTTGTACTCGTCGTATGTGTACATCATGGGGGTGCCGTTCTTATACAGGCCTACCCAAACATGTGTCCCCTTCACATGCACATGATAGGAGAAGTAGTATAGTCCTGGAATCTTACAGGTAAAGATTCCAGTTCTTGGGTCATAATGCTGCTGCCTATTATATAAAATCTCATCAAATGGGATGGGGGCACCCACTGCTGGGTAAGCTTTGGAGAGGGTGACAGTAAAAGCAGACACAGGCATTCCTGTTACTCCGTGGTTAGCACTGACAAGAGGCCTTTGGCCTGCCTTTATGAATCCATCAGGCATGATTCCTTGGCCTGGGGGACCTGGAGGACCTGGGGGACCTGGTTGACCAGGCTCTCCACTGTGTCCTCTTGCTCCAGGAGGACCTGGAGGACCCATGGGCCCACTGAGGCCCTTAGTTGCTATGCCAGCTGGGCCAGGAGGACCTGGATTTCCAGGGACACCCTTAGATCCAGGTAATCCTGGGATACCTGGTGGCCCAATGGGGCCCCTGCTACCTGGTATTCCAGGTTCACCTTTTGGACCTACCTCACCATTGTATCCAGGCACTCCCTTGGCTCCTGTAGGACCAACAGGACCTTGGAGACCAGGGGGTCCTCCCACTCCAGGATCACCTTTTGGGCCTGGTAACCCTGGGTTACCCTTAGGACCATGGAGACCTGGCTCCCCGGGGTAACCTGTTTTTCCATCTAACCCAGGAGGACCCCTTGCTCCTCTAGCCCCAGGGGGCCCTACAGGCCCAGCTGGACCTGTCTCACCTTTAGCTCCTGGGATACCATGGTTCCCTGGGATTCCTTTAGGTCCTTGGGGTCCCATATTCCCAGGGGATCCAGTCAGGCCTGCCTCCCCAGGATGACCTGCTGGGCCTTGTTCACCTTTGGCACCTGGGGCCCCAGGAAGACCAGCAGGCCCCCTTTGTCCCCTCAAACCTGGCAAGCCTGGTTTTCCAAAGCCAGGAGCTCCAGGAGGCCCAGCTATTCCCGGAGCTCCCGAGTGGCCTTTTTCTCCTGGGATACCTGGCTGCCCCGGGGCTCCAGCTGCTCCTGGCTTTCCAATGCCTTCTCGTCCTGGTTTCCCAGGAGGACCTTGGGGGCCTGGTGGACCTGATGGTCCTCTTTCTCCTGGGAAACCTCGATCTCCTTTGATGCCTGGCTGTCCTGGGAAGCCATTCTCACCTCTTCTTCCTACTCCAGGAGGGCCAGGAGGTCCTACAGGACCCTGGGGGCCGGGGAGACCCCTTTCACCTGGACGGCCAGGAGCACCATATCCTGCTTCCCCTTTCTGTCCATTCACACCAGGGGCTCCTGTGGCCCCCTTTTCTCCAGGAAAGCCCCTGGGTCCCGGGGCACCTGGAATTCCCTGCTGTCCAGGTTTTCCTGACACAGAAATTCCAGCTGGTCCAGGGATTCCAGGTGGTCCTGGTGGTCCCCGCGGTCCTGGTAAGCCAGCTGGTCCAACATCTCCTTTGTGTCCATGAGGTCCTCTCTCCCCTGGTTTGCCTGGCAGGCCCGGCAGGCCTGGCTTCCCAGTGGCTGATATTCCTGGTGGTCCTGGCAACCCTGGTTCTCCTTGGAGCCCAGGGCTTCCATAGCCTGGCTTTCCTGGAGGTCCTGAGGGACCTGGGTGTCCTCGGGGTCCAGCTGGGCCTGGTGGACCAGGAATGCCTTGCTCCCCTCTTATTGGAATTCCTGTAAGACATATCAACACACCACCCAACATCAGCAACATAAAAGCAACTAGAGATTCTCAGAGCCTGATAAGGGCAGAGTATTGTCCCTGCATTTCAGATAAATCTTTCACACAACTGTCTTCAATGGGGTTATATGGTATGGGTGTTGTATTTGTTAACATATTTCTAGAGAAGCCATGGCTACCATGACTCTTTCATCCTAATGAGGCAATGAAAATAAACTGCCAGTGAGAAATCTCTCTAAGGTAAACATAACATGGAGGTGCCTTGATGACGTTTGTCTTAGGAAAGTCATCTAGTTAGGAGGGGAAGGAGAGAAAAGGAAGAACTAAGCAGTCTAGCCTCGGGTTATACTCTGAGGCAGAGATGAGACACTTAAACCTGATCAGTGTGTCCGACCAAACAGATTAGATTTAGACTCATTGGTTGTCAACTTTACTATATATTAGGGCTTTTGTTCTCTCTTATCGACTTAAAATTGAAGCAAAGAGTGACAGAACTAGACAGTGTATTGATGAGACACATAGAATAATTTCAAAGTGATGATCAAAATGCAGTAAATGTTGCTTAATCTCATAATACTATGGATTCATTTAACCAAAACATTTTCCTGGTGTGCTAAATTTATCTTCAGTACTCCTTATTCAATGCCTGTGACAGAACATGCTATCAGACCCCAGATGGGGGTGAAACACAGAATGTGATGTGCCTTGGGGATAAAGTGTGATGGTTACTGTAAGAAGCCCCTCAGTGGTGGGATATAGCCTGCAGTGTAGAAGTTATTATATGCCATGAAGACATATATATGATTGTGCCTATAACCAGTAGTCATTGTAAATGTCACTCAAAGTGGGTTTTTTTTTTCAGAGAAATTACATATAACTAGTAAAGATGACAATAAAATTGCAGGTGATTTAAAAATATTTACTTGTATAATTTTTATTTAAATTACTATATAAAAGTTTTCAGAAACCTTTAGAGTTTTGTATTGCTGGATAGTAGTTCATAGTAATGTTGATTTAAAAGATGGGACTGTAGATAGATCAAATGTAAAATATTATATTTAACTTTATGTTATGGGGTGTGTGTGTGTGTGTGTGTGTGTGTGTGTGTGTGTGTGTGTTCCTACACCTCAAAATCAGGACTTTACATGCTAGGTGAGTGCTCTACTACTGAGCTAAACTCCTAACTATATACATACCACTTTTTAGCTAATTTTTAATATGATGAACTCTTAAGACTTTAATGGGTTGAAAGTCAAAATGAAAACCAGGTGATATTCATTAACAATTCTAAATTATCTTTGATAACATTTTTTAAGAATATTCTTCTCTTTAGCCATTAGTAGTTGGTATTCAAGTACATTAATTTTTTTCAAAATCTCTTCTATTAAGTATCTGGCACTTAAAGAGTAGTTAAATAGCAATAGAATACTAATATTCTCAAAGGTAACTCCAAGATTAACTTTGGGGTGCATCCATGATTTGTGTGTATAAATTTTGATACACAAAATATAATTAATGAGTAAATAAGGGATTTTTTTATGGCTTGGAGTAAAATAACAGTTTTCAAATGCAGAATTTACTTCAGCATCCAATTATAAGGATCATATTATGCAAAAATAATTGTTACAAATTATGGAAATATGTTTTATTGTTAAAGGGGAAAACACATCTTATTAGAAAGGATAACATCAGACACTGTTAGAAGCTTGGCCTCTAGTGACAGGGTGATGATCTTTGTAGCCTAGTGTTGCTTTCCAGATCCTAAACCTCTTAGTGCAAGAAAGAGTCTGGCTTCTGTGAATATTTGCACAGGGCGAGTAGGGATGTTGATCAGTTTGTCATCTAGAAAAGTAAGATTAAGGAGCACCTTCCCTCAAAAATAGCAACTGCCTCTATTAAGGTTCTTAAGTCTGTACTGGGGTGGAGTAGCTTCCACACAGCACAACTGAGTGTTCTTAGGTTGTTCTTCCTTAGCCTGTGCTGAGCAGATTTGCCCAGAGATTGCACAGGAACTTTCTAGGTTTCTGCTGCCAACTTGATGTAGGCATGTGTGTGTGTGTTATAGGCCACTGATGCCTGGCAGTGGGTGGGATTTCTGTTCATTAGCAAGAAGACCTAGGTAGGTTTAATAGTTAAAATGCAGCTTCTCTGCTTTGCATCTGTTAAGATATTTCCCTGTGTCTGTAAGAACAATAGACTGATGAGCAGTGTGTTTTAGGTGGGAAGACAGAAACACATTTATCCTTCTAGCAGTGGTGTGTTTGGATTTTATTCCATCACTTTTTGTGATATTGGTAAGACACTGAAAAGTCTGACTTTGGTCTAAGTGCCAACCCCTTTTCTGCCTGTTGACATTTCAGACTACACTCAGTGCTTTAAGGTGGAGGAGTTTCTCTTCTGTTCTCTCCTCCTAGCTCTTTATCTTTTCCTCAGTTTTTGTATGTTAGGAGACAGTCAAGAGTATCTCTTGTACATTTTAAATATTAAGCTGCCTTTCAGGAAATATTTAATTCCTTTAAAAAGGCACCCACGGGGGCTGGAGAGATGGCTCAGCGGTTAAGAGCACCGTCTGCTCTTCCAGAGGACCCGGGTTCGATTCCCAGCACCCACATGGCAGCTAACAACTGTCTGTAGTTCCACTTCCAGGCAAACACCAAGGCAAATAAATAAATAAAAGTGTTTTTTTTTTAAAAAAAAAAAAAAAAGGCATCCTTAAACATTTGGTTTTTTTTTCAAAATATTTCTCTCTAAAACTATACTATTCAAAAATTACAACATTTGCCTTTGCTCTATAATATGAATAAAGTAGAAAATGAAATCTGAAGACAGTTTGTATTATCAGCAATTGTGTCTGAATCTGTTGGATAGAGTTAGCAAAGGTCTGCCCTGATAGTCACCATTCTTTAAGGATCTCATGTTATTTCACATGTACTGTCTCGGCATCCTTCACAATAACCAGTAACCACAGTAACCACAGAGTCAGACAGATGAGGGTTAGAGCCAGAGGGAAGCTCAGATGTCTCAGCTGTCCCAATAGAGAAGTAGAAGAAGAAGCAGGACATGGAGTAGTAGGCAGATGTAGACATATTTAATCTTACAGCAGCCCTTGGACCTCTGAGCCCACATATTAGTTATGTCTGTACATTTAACCAGTGTACTATATATGAATATGTACGTACTTAGGAGAATTGATACTTCTCTGCCCATTAGGTTTAGTGAGAACTGTCTGGCGTTATTTAATACCAGTTTTCTTTAATATCACTTTTAAAGTAAACGTTTAAGTATGTAAATACATAAAATTCCCAGTCTATAAAAGTGTTTTTAATTTAAATTAACTTAATTTTATTGAATTAATATTTTTAGGTTCTGGATAATTGGGTAGTTGTATGAAGCCATCATTTGAAAGAGGAAAAAGCTGACTCGATACAGAGTCTTTGATAATCCTCAGGTGTGTCTTTCTCTTCTACCAGCTTCTCCGGAAATATTATGTTCCCATTCAGACCTGTCTTTTCCACATAGCATTATGTTGTAGTAACTTGAGCCAACCAAGGATTTAGAACAGAATAAGAACAGACTGGAAAGTATTGGGTTAAGCAATTCATCTGTAATATTTGAAAACACCAGCCCTCCGGTTAGTAGAGCAGAGTGTGTAGCTGATTTACCTTTACTCTTTATGGAGTATGGGATGAAGTACTGTGTCTTGGTGTTGGGAAGAGGACCCTTTATGCCTGTGGGCGTTTGGTATCTCTCAGCATAAAACACTCCGTGGACCCAGGTCAAGGATATTAGCAACAGAAAGGCTGTTTGTGGCAGCATATTTTCAGATGGATTCTGAAAAACAGAAGAGAATAATTACACATAGCCTCATGACTGATCTGTTTTATTTTTGTGGTGCTCCACAGATTGATTCCTTATATTAGTTATCTCATTTTTTATGCCTGACCTTTTATAACTTGAATATATTTCATAAAATAATAGGAAAGTTTTTGTTAAGTGAGTATATATGTCTTACAAGTTTTGAGAAGTTGCATCCAAATAATGTTCTAAAAAATAAAATGGTCCCCACTACATAATCTCATTACTAGATGACTGCATTAAATAATCCAGAATCTTTGACATAACCTGAAATAAGCTTTCAAGACACATTGAAATTCACCCTAAGGCAAATTTGTACAGTCCTTCTGGTAGGCAGCCACTTTGTAAAATCATACACATATACAAAATGTCTATAATTGACTGAACTTTGTTTCTAAGCCACCTGACAGCAATTTCCCAATGATCCTTGGTCCAGACTTACCTGGTGCTGGAAGTTCCTGCAGATGTGTGGGCAACTTCCCTGGCTTCCTCTGCCCAGTGAGCAGTGGATGATGCCCTCCCACTGCTACACCAGGGTATTTATACTGTTTTTCCCCCACTTCAGGTTACCCTGAGCATAAGCTCCACCCTTTAGGGGTGGTAAACACTAATTACAGTGGTGAGTCCTATTGGGCAGGCATACAAAATCAGGCTGGGTTCTCTTTTCCTTGTTTTCTTATTGAAAAATAAACTTTTTGTCTTCAATATATATTAATAGCATTAACTGTGCAACTTTTTTTTCTGTATTTCATTTTAGGAATTCTGACTCTTAATTCTTGGTTACTGATGGAATGATGATTTGTCCTTTTTATTTTTAAAAAGTATATTCTTAGGTTATTTGTTTGAAACTGTTTGGTAGAAAAATATGAGTTATTTTAGGGATGATATGGATTTAAATCATCCTGTTAATCCTTCAGTTATTAAAAATGTTTTGTAAGAGTGGCTAACCCGAATTTTGGCAAATTTGGGGGCTTAAACTAAAGGGAAAAATGGTGAAAATGTAGGTATACTGTTTTACATATCAAGATTTTAGGGCAAGCTTTTACAGGCTATTACAGGAAAAAGCACTAAATATTTCAGATATTTTTGTATTAAATATTTTTAAATTTTGAGACAAGTACAAGACATCATAGACTTGTGACAGTTAGTTGTCTATTTCCCTGGAGGGTTTAAATTGCTTATTTACATCTACACAAAGGTCAATAAGTGGCTTTAGATTTTTCTCCTTAAATTTTAATTTTACCTTATAGTTGCATAAGCTGTTAATTTGACAATCCTATAATATATTCATTTTCATAAAATTGCTATATTCACTTTCAAGGAAAAAGATCCTCAGATTTGGCTTTTTAAAAACAAGATTGACTGATGATGCAGTTTCCTACAGGGATCTTGAAGCAGCCAGATTAGAAACCTTTTTCTCCCAGAGAAATAAACATCACCACCAGTATGCACCGACATTGCACTTTCTCTTTTACAACCTTAGGGAACTTGCCATCAGTTTCCAGGGTCCTGAGAAATGTGATAGCAATGAATGAAGACCGAGCTTTCTATCCAGTTTAGTGTCATCATTTTGGTTCTGAGCCAGATCCGTTTGTAGGTGAGCAGGCTCAGAGCAGATTGGGTGCACAGCATGAATACCTCATTTCCTGCATCTAGCGAGAAGTAGAGCAGTGTGGGCTCAAGGTTGATCGGTAATTAGAATATTAACTATTGAGTGGAGAAAATAAAAGCTTGTCCTTTGCATCTTCCTTTCTCTCTTACACTTTTTTTTTCCTGTATGTGTTTGAACTAAACCTTGTGCAGTTGTGAAATACAGATGCAGAATTCATTCTCCCTCTCCCTTCTGACTTTTAAATGTTTTACTGGAGGCCACATTTAACAGTCTGTGTTATTGCAGAGCTGGACAGATGGCTCAGCAGTTAAGAACTCTGACTGCTCTTCCAGAAGACCTGGATATGATTCCCGGCACCCACATGGTGGCTCACAACCACCTGTTAACTCAAATTCCCAGGGATCTGACCCCCTTTTCTGACCTCTACTGGCATGGTATGCATAAGGTACACATACAATTACACTCGAGAACACATATACATAAATAAGTAAAAATTTTAAAACTCTGCTAGCATGTATGTAATGCTCAGGTACATATGAAATACTGCTTTTTTTGTTTGTCAAGGTCTTAGTATAGAGCTCTAGCTAGCCTGATTCTTAGGTGTATCCCAGGCACCGTTCACCTCATAGCAGTCTCCCTCACAAGCACTGGGAATATACACGTGTAACACCACACTTAGGTTTGAATATGGGTTTTTTTTTTTAATCCATTTATCAAGAGAACCAGAGAGTTGATACTTTAATGTGTACTTTATCATTTAGAAATCATAAAAAATAACAGCTTTTATAATATTATAAACTGCACTGCATTTGAGAGACCACAAAAGGTAAGTGAGAGATCAAGCTACCCTCCCTTGCATATGCTGGGTGGAGACCATTCTGTAGTAGGAGGTAACGTGCTGCTTGGAGCTAGGAGGAAGACTTCCCGTAATTTTGTGCATACAGTTACATCCACACCTGTGCTTATGCTGGGGACTGATGCTGTGTCTGGTTAGGTATCATGCCTGTGAACATGCAACGGAGTAGTTCTCATCACAGACTCAGACATCTGTCCCTGAGCAGGGATCAGCTGTGGCTGCGCCTAGTCTTCTCACAGCTTCATTCTCAGCTTTTCTTCCCATCTGGTTTTTCATCAACACAATGAGACATTTGTACCAAGAGATTTCTAATCAACTCCTAGGGATTCCCTACAGTCAGAATCCACTTCTTATTTAGAGAAAATGAAAAATGGAGTTGGTGCTGGGTGTTTGTGTGCCTTCTTTGGAGAATGTGTATGAATAGATGTGAGAATATCAGTCTGTGTTCCCTAGCTTTGAGAAGTGTGGTGTTTTACTGGATAGTCAGCCCTTTTGGCAAATACTGTGCTTACTTCAGCACGTGGGCTCTGTCTTTCATTTGCTTTGTTAGTCACATGTGAAGCACTGCCTTGTCCAAAACAGATTGTAGAATCACAGTGTTTGCTGGCCACATCCACACCTACTTGTGTGTATAAAACTATTTTTATTCTGGGTGTTTCCTTGACGGACTGACTGGTTTGTGGCCTTGCGAAGGAAACTCATTTTACTTGAAACAGAAGGCCCTCCCCTCTCAGCCAGTGAGCCCAGAGGTTTCAGTAGCAAATATGAACTGCTGTTTTTGCACATGTAGCAGTCAGCTGCCATTGCGTACCTTGGGTCATTCATTCATTCATTCACCAAATAGTTCTTAAATGCCTCTTAAATGTTAGACACTGGGTAAACACCGTGTGAATAATGCACATTCCTGTCCTTGAGGTGTTTACACAGTGATGCTCAGCCTCTCCCCACTGCCACAGTCCTGCCTGCGGGATATGTTTGGAGTTTATTTAGGTGGCAAGAGCCCCACAAGTGGCCGTAATAGACTCTGAGATGGAACATGTGGTCTGATAGTGTTTTCAGAATCTTTCTATTGTTAGCTACCTAATTGTTTGTTATTTGTGCTTATATTTTAAGCTTTATTATAGAAAAATTTGATCTTATCTATAAACAGGGAATGGCCAGTCTTAACTCACTGTCACTCAGTCTTCCTTCTGCCCATCCCTGCCCCTCCAAACTTTGAAGCAAATCACATGTATGGTGCTAATTCATCTATCCATATCTTAATAGATTTCTCCAGAAAACAAATTCTTTAAAAACTGTGTACTATAGATGTGTGTAAATACATATATTCTCATGTAATTTTTAGTGGTTGGTTTACTATTTATTTCAAACATGTTCATAAGATGCCATTGACTAGTAGGTTGCATAATCCTATCTCTAGTTTCCCACTAGCGTTTATTTGTTGAAAAGTCAAGTCATCTATCCCATGCACCTACCTACAATCTGCCTCTGCTGGATGGGCATTAGTTCTAAAGTGCTGATGTGATGCAGTCTTGGGATAAATGCATTCACATACGAACAAAACTGTTATTTGTCAAGAACACTTTGCTACTTTAAAAAGAGTGGTATGCTATCTCTGTCAGGAAGTACTGTTTGCTGTTTGCCTCTGGTGTTATTAGACATGGATGATTGATTACCCTGGTTCATTATTTCATTGTAGGTTGTAAAATGCTGATATGTATGTAACTTTTATAACTTCCTCTTTTATTTCATCAGCCAAGATATTTGTGTGCAGGGAAAAAGATGTCTTGACCTACTGTTTCGTAATCCCGAGGTAATATTAAGAGAGAAAAAAGCAAAAGGGAACTGCATTCACAAGTGTGTAAAGTAGTGAGCTTTCTTCTTAGCATCCTAATCTAGAGGGGCCTAGCCAGCATCTGTGTGTGAATATTTAAACATCACTATAAACTCACAGATTTAAATGCATTTCATGCAATCCAGAACAGTTTTGTTATTGCTCAGGAATTTTCTCCATCTTTGTATAGAGAGGACATCCTCAAGTGGGCTCCTGAGTCCCACTGATGTCATCTCAGTTGTCTTTATTGTCCCTTCAACATTCTGTGCTTTCCTTGACCCAGATCTGAATAAGACAGTTTTTATAAGGAGTCTTGTTTTTAGCGGGAAGTAGAAATTAGAAATTGAAGTTTGATATAGCTTCCTGGGTTCTTTGGATGCCCAGTGTTCCTAGATTAATCATTATTTAATTATTTTCAGCTTTTTCGGTGAACAAAGCTAAAAGATTTATACATGTCCTACCAGTTTAATATGACTACTACTGTAACTTCATACTTAGGCAGTTCCGACTCAGGACCATTGGTAATGGCTGAATGAATTCAGACTTGCGTCTCTTAACTCCTTAAGCCCACTCTGAATATCCTAGCTTTCCTGCACAAATGCAGTGATTTATTTAGCATATTTGTAATACGGGTAATTTTCTCATATTAGAAGGCCAGCATTCATACTGTAATATTGAAATCGGTTAAACAACTGATTAAATTTGCAGTTCTTTTTACTGTTTCCAGAAGATCTATAAAGTCAACTTTGTTAAAAATTCTCTTGAAATAGTTCACTAGAGGTAGTAGTACTGGCCACTCAGTCCAGTCTCTACATTTCTTGGGAAATGCTGCTCAAATTCAGTGTGAGCAGTTGTGTATTGGCTGATTTCCATGGTCTAAACATTGTCAACCGACATCACTTTCTAACTACCAAGGTAAAGACACCAGCTCACAGGCCACCTAACCACTTTTCAGGAGCCAGAACAAACCAGTTCAGGCACACACTGCTGACTTTCCAGTGCAGATACGTAAAACAGTGACCATTGTAGACATTGTAGCCTGTGAGGTAGCCGTGTGTGTGTGTGTGTGTGTGTGTGTGTGTGTGTGTGTGTGTGTGTGTGTGTGTGTGTATCATTTTTTGAATCAAGGTCTTTTCTGAGCCTGTATCTAGCTCCTAGGCAATGAGACCTTAGTACCTGCCTGTCTCTGTCCTTCACCACCACACACACACATACACACCCCACAGTTCTGGAATTATAAACCTGCCCCTCCCCACCAGGCTGTTTATAAGGTGCTGGGAAATCCCAACTCAGATCTTCATGCTTGACAGGCAAATCCTTTGTCAAATGAAGCATGTCTCCAGGCCCTCTAAAAAGCTAATTTATCCTCTTACAAATAATTCATTCCTGTTTCTTCTCTTTTTCTTAGATAAATGTTATTGCACTTTCCACTTTCCTTTTTTTACATTACTGTTCATCATGAAAACCATATACATACAAAGATGTCCCTGGCTCCTTCTTACAGTCTCATAGCACTCCACTATATGGGTTTTCTGCCATTATCCAGCTTATTATTGCTTATCATCTATATTTTTCTTGTTATAACAAAAACTTCCACAGTAAAATAATTTGTATATGTATATTTTTTTTCTGGATATCTTTAGAAGAGACTTTTAAAATTTGTATTCATAGGTTAGAAGGTAAACACATATAATCTTCTCAGATATCATCAAATTCCCCTCCATCAATACTAGATCATTTTACATGTTCCCTCAAGTATTATTTCTGCTTAGCCGTAGCCTTACAAACGCAATGTGTTTGTAATGTTACTATTGGCTATTTAGGTCTTGACCTACATTAGAGGGGAAAATGGTAGTTTGATCTACTTGTATGTTAATGCATCTTACAGGGAAAGCGTCTTTGTGTGGTTAAGGTGTGTACACATCAGCCGCATCTCTGGTGCACTTTCCCCATGCCTAAGGATGTGAACCCAGGACTTTAATACGAGCTGACATGTATTTCTCCCCTCTGTGATACATTTTCTGGTTTGCTCAGGAAGTTCCCTGGATGTGTAAGCTTCATTGTAAGGTGTATGGCATTTTGATTCTCTTATAAGCTCTAAGATGTGGAGCTCCTGGGGAGCAAAGTTCATGGAGAGTGGGTGTTCCGTTCATTAGATGCAGTGACTAGCTTCCCTGTTGGATGGGTTTAGCTTCTAAAGGGAGCCTGGCCAGAGAGGGGAAAAGCCAGTGACTCAGCTGTGCCTCATCTCCTTACTCATCAGGATCCCGCTGTCCCTGTACTTGGTTTATTTCATCTCTCTTCAGTGGAAATGGTAAATGCACCAAGAGTTCAGTTAGGGCCTTCCAGGACCCACAACTTCCACTGCCACCGTGCCACACCTCATTCCTCTTTAAAAAAAAAAAAAAAATGTGAAGGGACATTTGTTGGTGCTGTGACAGAGTGAAACGCTGGGAATGATCTGTTTGTGTAAACAGTCTAATGTGGTTTTGCGGTTAGATAGCTGCTCATGGCTTGGAAAGAGACGCTCATGCATAAAAACAGGTGTTTGTGAAAATCTGCAACTTCAGGTCAGGTCACAAAACACTGAGAGTCATTTAAGAAGTTTAGACAAAGACTTTATGTTTTATTTTTTGTTACCCCTAAATTGCTGTGTTATTTATGGTAAGTTTATGGTTTTGTACCTGGCCCTTAATGACATCACTTTTTTTTTTCTCATGGTGACTGGATTGAGTTGACAATCTTGAGCTCCCTGGCCCCTTACCTCAGACCCTTAGGCTGCCCAGTGGCTACACAGTTACACAGTTACAGCAATTCTCCTCACATAGCCTCTGCCAGCTTGTGAGGAGACATGTTTGAGTTGCATTGGAAGTCATAGCATGGCCCTTCCTTGACTCTTTGTGCCCTGATATTTATTATGCTTCAGAACAACTCTGCACCATGGCCTACAGGAGACAAAATACATGACTTCCCATAGGCTATGAAGTTCTTAGGTTGGTACCTGGTTCCTATAGGCTTTGCATGGCAACACAGACCAAGAAATCCACCCTGGAGACTCACATAATTATTGAACCTACTAATGTGAACAAAGCCAACTCAGATTCTTATGTCATTAATGCTGGGATCTTGTATAATTAGCTTTTAATCAAGCAACTTTGTTGCCTGGGTAACAGACGTCTACCCTTGAATGTGGCTGGCTGTAGGTCAATGGTTCTCAACCTTTCCAGGGGGTCTCATGTACAATATCCCACATATTTACATTACAGTTAATAGCAGTAGCAAAATTGAAGTTATAAAGTAGCAACGAAGATAATTTTATGATTGGGGGTCACCATAATATGAAAAACTATGTTAAGGGGTCTCAGCTAGGAAGGCTGGGAACCATGTGCTATAAGTGAAAATCTTTCCTGCAGCCTCTGGCCCATTATTAACTGAGAGTCACCTGACCTTGCCTCTGATTTCCTTACTGGAAAATCTGCAAGCACCTGCTTGCTTTACTTTGCATTTTAAAGGTAATTTCTACTTAGAGAAATAGCAAGCGAAGTAAAATTTATATGCCGTAAAGATGTAGTGATTGTTAATAATGATGACTTTACTCTGATGACCTTGTTAGACATTCTGTCATTTATATCTAGCCCCTTGAAAATCAGAATAACTCAGCACATTTGATACCAACAAGACTGAGAAACAGTAAACAATGTGTGGCCTAATCTTGCCTTCTCTTAATTCTACTGGTAAAATACCTTGAAATGCAAAAGGAGATATGGATAAATGGAAGATCATTTTTCTCAAATATTTGCCAGTTGTTCTTTGACTTTCTGCTGTATTCCACTTCGAAGTCAGCCCGGTAGAGCCTCCGGCTGTACATAGTCATCTCTCAGAGCTCGTGCCCAACACAACCTCTCACAGACTCTGCTCTGCCTTTGCCAGTGTGAACCCACCTTCTAGGCGTTTCCTCACCACACTGAGTACTCTGATGAGTGTAACTCAAAGCTGATTGGCATTGCTCATTGGAGCACTATCCTCCACAGGTACAGAGTTGAGGAATGGTGCTGCCATGATGCTCCCAGAGAGGAGTGAAGAGCTTTAGACCAGACTGCAGTATTTACTGGGTGGAGGCAATTTCTCTCACACTTAGGCACTCAAAGGTGGAGTCATTTGCACAGTGCTGTTTTGTACTATTCAGCCATGTCAGACCTTAAAATAGTGGAATTCTAAGTGTCAGCAACTGCTTCCCGAAGCAGTTTTCTCAAATAAATAAATGATAGCTGTTATGGTGACTCTGGCCCTCAGATTGCTCTGTTGGCTAGCAAGTTATAATTTCAGAGTTCAATTTTCAGATAGTAGTTGATGATCAGCTACTCATGATCGAGACTTAGATGTAAGAAGTTTGGTAGTGATTGGGAGATAAAATGAATCAAACGAAGAAAAGAAGTAAAGACAAGGAAAGGAAAGGAAGGAAGTCAGGTAGCAGAGAGATGGCGCAGACAAGGCCTGTGGTCAGACTCCCAGCACCCACTTAAGCCTGCTGTGGTCTGTTTTCACTGCCAGGGAGTGGTAGTGAGGATCCCTGGGGCTTGCCAGCCAGCCAGGAACCAAATGCTAGGTGCTATTCCAAAGAAAAGGGATTGCAGAAAAGCAACTGGCACAGACCTCTGGCTTCACATGCAAATGTGCACACATGTATACACAAAGAACAGAGCTGCGTCTTTGATATTTAAAGGAATTTCTTTACATATCTTAGAAACCTAACTGCCATTAAAGATTAACAGATAACCATTTAGACATGGCTGCACTTCATTTCCCAGGGTTGTTTTTTTTTTGTTTGTTTTTTGTTTTGTTTTGTTTTCCATCCTTAATCTCATTTACTTGGGGCGCTGAACCACATTGACTTTTTTGGTGCTATCAGCTTGGCCTACCAAGAAACAGCATTTGATCCTTCCAGACTCAAACTCATGTCTGTGGGAAATGCAGTAGATACTATTGGTTCAGAAGTGAATATAGAATAGATGTTTTAGAATACTAGGCTTTTTAAGATGAAAAACCTAAGTATTGCATTCAGACTCACTGAAAAATAAACATACTTTTACTAATATTCCCTTAAAAAAATTCCAGCACTGTTGAAACACAAAATCTGCATATTTTTAAGACATACAGTAATGCTTTGCTGTAGGAATGCTTTGTGAGATGATTATGAATAAAGCCAACTAAAGAAATCTCTCACATAGTTTCTGTGAATGTGTTAAGACCCATAAAGTTGCCTAGTATATTTTAAAACCTTGTTAGTGGATTTTAAAATATAGTCTTCTCTTTGTAGCAACTCTCCCATGTTCTACAGATGTTCAGGGCTCTTACATGAAGTAGCGTAAGACTTGCATATGATGTATGAATGTCCTCCTGTGAACTTTCAGGAAATATATGTGAGTGTGCATCCATGAACACAGGGGCTGTTGTTAGATAACAAACACAGGGTCTCGTGTTTTATTAGCACACATTCTACCACTGAGCTGCGTCTCTGTGCCTTTCTCACATATGCTGTGTAATCATCTCTATAGTACTTAAAATGCCCACACGTAAATGCTGTGTGATAATTGCTGTGCTCTCTTATTTAAAGAACAATGACAAGAAATTAACACAGTCTGTAGAACAGTGACAAATAAACACAGTCTGTAGTATTTAGTGCCAACATAGAATTTCCCAAAGTTTTTGATTCACAGCTGAATCTACAGATGGTGCGGGCCAAACATAATAAAATGCTGTAACCATAGAGATGATTGCTAGCCATTAAATCTCTGTTTATCTTCATGTCTATAGCTGTGCACTTTGGTCTGTACCTCTTCATTTCCTGCCTCCCTACTGGGTATTGTAGCTTCCACTGTAGTCTGTCTCCTTAGGTTTGACATCAAGTTTGACTTCGTTAAATTCTATCTGTAAGTGACATATAGTAGAATCTATCTGTGTGTGCCTCGGCTTACTTTATTCAAAATGGTGTCCTCCAGATTCAACCATGTTAATGAAAATGATAGGATTTTCTTCCTCTTTAAGAGTAGAAAATATTCTATTGAAAACATAGATAACAAAAGGATTAGAACTCAACCCAATAAATTTAGCATAGGCTGAAAATAATGTAAGCCCCAAGTATGCTTTAAAGTTTTATCATTAATAATATTGTGTGTGTGTGTGTGTGTGTGTGTGTGTGTGTGTGTGTGTGTGCATATAGATAGAAGTTAGAAGAATCCTGCCTGACTTTTTCTGTCCTTCCACATTGTGGAGGTAGATTCTGTCTCGCTGGCCTGCAAGCTTTCTGAGCCACTCTCTGGAGTGCTAAGATTACCAGTGTGCGCCACTTTAGTCTTCATTTTTATGTGGATTTGCAGCATCAAATTCAAGCTATCAGACTTTCCTAGGAAATGCTTTTACCTTCTGAGCCATCTGTCAGCCCCCAAATGCATTTCATGTACTTAGCTATCAGGCAGCATAGGTCACCATACAATATGTATTAGGTCCTCCTTTTCTTCCCTGACTACATAATGCTGCTCTCTGTCATTATGCGGCATCTCAAGATAGCACCGTATCATATACCCATAGCCCAGGGAAATATAAAAATTTGTTGCAGTTTCGACTTGATGCCTTTGTGTTTACACCATAACGAACTTGAAAAATCTTGGCTTGAACTATCATCAGTTTTTGTTACTGACTATTCAGCATCTTGATATGCCGCATATTTTGGTGTTTGGTAGATTATATTTTTAAGACAACTGATCATTTTATGGATAAGCTTAGGAAATCAGCTACGCAGTAAAATTCACTATAGAAATTTGTTTCACCAAAAACAAAGAAAGAGATGAATTCTAAATGTCATCAATTGAGGCAGCTGCCATTGTAGTGCCTGGCTGAAGGTTTGTCTCTTACAGATATTAACCTGCTATGGTTATGTTCGTTCCGTCTTGTAAACCTGTAAAAATGGAGGTCTGCATGAGCTGTCTCAAGTCCTTTTATAGTTTGTTCAAAAATGAAAGCAGAGATTAGCAAGGGTTTTGGCTTGGTTTGGTTTGGTTTGGTTTTATCAATAGATATTTTTTAATCATGACTTTGTACATTCATTGCCAGGTGCCTATCGTCATTTGTATTCTGACAGTAATGTAAATTGCTCATATATTAGTTCAGTCAGCCATTTTTTAAATACTTGCTCTTATGTAACTATAATTCCTTTTTAAATAGAATATACAGAAATCAAGTATATTCTTGTAATATTAGCATGTGAACTTTAAGGAGAACATCAGGGGTTTTTGTATATACCAAGATGGTAAATATAATTCTTTATGTATTTATTGAATGTGTTTGTCCTGGTTTTCCATATTACCTAAATAAGACTCTAAGTTTAGAACTCAAACATTTGTGGTTATTTATATTAACCTTGATTTCCAATAAGGTAGTAAGTAAGCTCTTAGAATTTTATTTGTAGTCTACAACCAGACTTTGGAGCAACTGTTTTTAAGACTGTACATCAGGAATGGTAACCCAGTGTCACTGTCCACTGATGACTTACAGCCCTTTCTCCATGCCCTAGCCAAAAATATGGGTAATAGGAGTTTAAAACCTCAAAATGACATTAACTATATTGTATGTCACTTTTTGTTAATGTTTCTGGATTTTTTAAAATATGCTCATTGATAGTGGAGAGGTGCAGAGGAAAAGAACTTATCTAGGATGTGATGCTGAAATATTCTCAGGGTCAGTGAATATTCCATGTATAGTTTTGATTAACAAGAAGGACATTTAGTGCTTTTTAAGTTTAATGCACTAGGAAAGTTATGCAGTATACAAGCTTGAAACATTGCACTAGATTATAAATTCTATGGTATGTAAAAATGTCCACTCTTGCTCTTTGAAATTTCATGTTCTGCAAAGTGATATATCGTAGAGGACAAATAATAACTGCTGACTACTAATGTAGCCAAATGAGCTTGTTCAGAAAGGTAAACTATGATAGAATACTCGGCTTTTCAACATCACCCAGTCTGAATTTAGTATTCTTCACTAATCAGTAACATTAAATTGATGACGAAAAAGAAATGCTGATTTTCAAAATACAGAACTTCCTCTATTCTTACATTATCTCTTTCTTAATAAAGAGATTGATACGTCATTGTTTCAGCACAGTCCCAAGCTGCATAGTCATTTAAGAATATTACATGATCCCATAGTATGTTAGAAGTTGTGCTCTTGGGATCGTTCTTGCTTCAGCTCTTGTCTAACTTTTGTTTATTTACTGTGTGGTGTCTTTTACTGTCAGTATTGTAGAGCTGCTGTTGAGTTCCAGCTATACAAATACCAAATCTAGTATCATCTCCTCACTGAAATATAAGAATTAATTGCTTGTTTTTGCTTTTTAGCAATTATTTTATAGGATACTATTTATGTTCAACAGCAATTAATGACTGAGTTGAAAATTTTTAGCCAGTCACATATCACTTTAAGCCATTGTAATAACTGAAGCGAACTGTCCAAATATTGTTGCTGAAAAACTCGCTGCAGTTTGTTCCTCTGTACGGTCGGACTTTAGACAGCACTAGGAAGATGAAGGCTCCACATCATGGAGGAAGAGGTCCTCCAGAACGTATGCAGACCTGAGCACCTACTGTGTAGCCCTTGTATAAAGAGCATATGCCCGATTGATCTATTCAGACCATCATATCTCATATGCCTGAAATACTTTGTATACATGTATAATAACATCTAATATATATTATAACTCATAATATGCATGCAATTGTATCTCGTAGGACACAAACTAGGAAAAAACATTGACTATAAGGAGGGCACTTGGGTGAGCTGAGCAGAAGCGAGAGGGAATTTACTCTTTATCATGTGCCCATCTTTACCATGTGAATATTGTTTTAAGAACAAATATAATCTATGTCCACAATTATTATATTTTTGAAAATCCTTTCAAATAAACCAAAAAGCTAAAGAAAATAGCATGTTTTATGGCCATTTGACATACAATCTATTCAAATATTACCTTTTATAGTGTTTGAGTACAATAATGGACAGTGTTCCTGTAATTATATTTACCATGTATTATCACACTGACCCAGCTCCACCATGCATTGTCTTGGAATACTCTTGTGAATCTTTGATTTCATTTTCTTCTTCTCTGTAGCCATCTTAACAAGTAAAATATAGCAGTTTAGAATGCATCTCTTTTTAACACATTGACTTTTTTGGTGGGAAAAAATAACTGGGAATTAAGTAGTTCATGTTCTAAACTGATCAATAACTAAGTCTTTTTGGAGAAATGTTTTGGTTTCCTTTTTGACTTGTGACAAGGAAGCAGTTGAACAAAGTGATGTTCAATATTAAAATTTGCTTAAGTACACTGACTATTTTAAAACTATATTTCAAGTGACTTGCTTCATTAAGTTATTGTCCTAAGTAAATCAAAATTAAAAAAAAAATACGGATGTGGCCAAAGAAATATATTCAGTAAACATATAGTATGTGATCTGGGTGTTTCAGGTACAGCTTCCACCAAAGAGGCAGTTCATGGTTCCTATAGCTGAAGGACACTGAACAGCTCAGTGCTGGAAAGCAACCACACTTCACATACTTGACCTGACCTTTGGGTTTTTAACTCACTTTTCACATTTCTCGGATTTTGCTTTCTTTAGGACAGGTGTGTGATCCATGGATAAACACAGTGAACATTAAGTCAAGAACGTTCTCAGAAGTATATTTTACCTGGCAGGACATTTAGGGTAATTATACATTTGGTTCACAATTTGAAGGTGTAGATGATATTATTAGCAAATTCAACACAATTTTAAATTTTAAATGAAGAACTTTACTATAATTAATAGCTTAACTGTCTTTTCATTATTGAAGTTTTTTGGCTATTTTAATGTACTAATTTGTGCGTCTTCCCACTGGGTGACAGGAAGTCAGGTAGACACTGGCTTGACTGCATTTTTAGGATTAGAGTCTTCAAAATTATTTCTGTGCCAGTATAAACAGAACACTGACCTTGTCAAGCCTACTTTAGTTGGATAATAAGTTGAGTCTGAAATGGAGCTTTCAAAACACTGTAATGTTTGAAGAGTGAAGAGCATATCACTGCTGCGTTTAACCCAGCTGAACCAAAGGGAAAGCTGTCATGAATTCTAGACTTTGGAGAAATAGTTATTTCTCCAGAAGAGTCCAAATGACTCATACTGACACAGAAATGCAAAGGAACAAGAAATGCAAAGGAAATGGTTGACTTCCCAAATCAGGATACTGATGAAGAGCCAGTGCCAGTAGCATCTACGTGTAAAATAAGTGGTGAAAGAATCTTGCGATCAGACTGGGGAGTCAAATAGAGGTCTCCTGACCATCTGGTAGAAATAAAGAAGCTTTGATGGTATTTGACTTACACAGAGAATAGAGATTTAGACGCCTGGCTTTTACCTAGTGTTCAGTGTCACATTCCTGCCCCACTCCCAAACAGGTACCGTTGAAGGAACTGGCACATTATTACACCATTATTCCCACTGATTGCCTCTGAGCTGTTGAGGAAAAGTTGAAAGAAAGCTTGTGGACTTTGTGCATTGAAGCCCAGATGGTCTGAGGTGCAAGGAACAGTTTTGTTGGGCCTTTTAAAAAGGACTGGTCTATTGAAAAAACACTAACAGCTTGGGCTTTAAAAAGTTTATTTGTAAGAGTGTGTGACCCAATTAGATGGATGCTTAGTTGTTTTTCAAAACCCTCCAGCTGCAATATGGAGAACAAACCGAGGGAATCGGTGGCCACTGAGAAATCAGTGACAGGACATGTGTTAAGAGAACTGTGCAGTAAAGAAGGAGACAGTCTGGACAGGAGTGCCCTGAGGTCCTTTTCCTCTTCTGTCCAGATTGAAGCCTTCATAGGGTAATATTCGATAAGCTTACTTCAATTTCATGTATGTGCCCTTGCTGTCATCTGCCATTATACCTTTAATAGATTACCTGTCAGAGTCTGGACAGACTTGTTGTATGTTATGTCTAATGATTATCCAGTGTTTTCTTGGAAATATTACTTAAATTTCTGTGTAATATTTACAAATTCAAATTTAATATTACATAAGTTGACTTAGGTGCTGTATCAACATTTAAATTTATAATCAGAAATATTTCATGCTATATAGTTTTATGGCTTAATAAATAAGGGGATGATAAAGTGGCATTTGAAGGCTCTATGGAGTTAAATGTGTTATCGTGTAGATTGAATTCTTGATGTCTCCAGGCTTATGTAACTTTCTGAATTTGCTCAGGGATTAGAATTTACAGCTCCGAATTACATTATTGTCAACCTGTTCAGCCCTCTATTTCCCTCAAGTAGAGCTGGCATCCCAGCTTCAGTGCTTGCCCACACTGTCACCTGTAAGCCTCATGCCTCATCTTCAGAACTCTGGCCTTCTCTATTTGTTCCACTATTCGAGCATATTGAGTACTACATACTAATCCTTCTTCAAACTCACTAACATAAGGTAATTTAGAGTTAATGATCTATATGTGATCTCTTGGTGTGCTTTTAAAATTCAGTGTTCTTGAACATGCAATAAGGAAAAACATAACTGTTGGGTCATTAACTTTAGAGTTAGGTTTATAGACAGAAGAATTGAAACCTTATTTTATATTCTTCCCACTTACAATGGGAATAATGAATTCAGTTCAGCTTGTTCATATTAAATAGTGACTTAGGTTCCCACCACAGATATACTTCAAATTTAAAAATAAGCAACAACAAAACAACTCTCCACAGTGGCCGAGGAACAGCAACTCTTTTCTCAGTTGTTGAGGGGTATGTGAACTGATAGTTGTGTGTTGTCAAATATTCTTTTGTTTCTGGAACACTAAGGTGTTTACTTTGGCTTGTGACCCTTTTAAAGACGTGTTATTAGGAGAGTAGTTGGAGCCAACTTTATTGAAAACAACTATTTTATTTTGCTAAGGCACTTCCCTTGACGAAGATGCAGGATTACAGTGACCTGCTTGATTCTGCTACACTCCTTCTTCCAAAAGAGAGACATGGAAATTTTTGAGATGGTAGAACTCTTGCATTTCAGAGTCTTCTTTCAAAAGACACATTATGCCCTTCTTTCGTTTTCTGACTCCAGAAATATAAATGGAAGCTTCAGAATTTTCAGTGAATGCAGAGGACTGAACACTATGGGAGCTACTTGACTTTTCTTTATCTAATAATTATAACTTTGTATAAATAAGGATGCGTATGCATATGAGGATACACCTGTGTGCATGTGCAAAGGAGGCCAGAGCAAGATGCTGGGTGTCTTCCTCTGCCAGTCTCTGCCTTACTGTCCTGAGATAGGGTATCTCACTGGAAGCTTGCCGTTTCAACTAGGCTAGCTGGCTAGCGGATCTGTCTTTCTCTACCTCCTATGTTGGAATTAATACATGTGCAGCAAAATCATGCTTGGTATTTTGTGTAGATGCTAGGGCTTGGAACTCAGGCCCTGAGGCCTGCAGAGCTAGCAGTCTCCCTGCTGAACCATTTCTTCAGCCATGAGGTCTTAAGATTGTAAAGGTAGACTCAGTAACTTATTAGTTTAGGCTTTTTGTTGGTGATTGTGATAGTCATGTGGGTGTGATAGGCCAAAGGCCAAAGACAGGGAAAATTACTTAATAGCTGTCCATTATGTTTTCTGAGACAAGGAAGCCCCAAAGAGCCAGCTGTCTGACTCCCAGCCCTGGGATTACAGTCCAGCACCACCCATGCTTGGCCTGTTGGTCATGGGTTAGCTTCTCATGCTTCCGTAGCAGCGCTTTTTATCTGAGCTTCCTCCCCAGCCCCAGTTGTTCAGCTTTTGTTACATTTAACTTCCATCACTTTCCCACTGTCCTCCACTTCCTGACGTAGATCCCTTTGCCTCTTGTTTCAAAATCCAGGAAAGGAAACATTAGCTATCTCTTTGCCCCCTTCTGTGCCCTTGAACTCAACTGTCAACACACAGCTGGTCACAGAGCTGCACGTCTCTGTCTCCGTTGCAGTTTGGGGCTGTGTACTGGGTGCATCTCCCCGAGACTTCCGGTCTCTGTCTCTTCTAGATCCTTAGCTGAGCTTTAACCATATTTGAACTGCCCTTGAATGCCTATAGTCCCAAAGTTCCTTGTCTTTCCTCCTGGCCTCCCTCCCTTCATAGCTAGCCTGCATGAACTGAGCTATATTCTCCATTACCTTCTGCTATGCTGCCATTCTCATAAACACGGAACTGTATGAATGATCCTGTCACAAAGCTTGCTCTTCTCTGTTTGTCCTAGCAGCTCTGAATTTCCTCTTCCTCTGGCATCCTGACTTCTCATTAGGTGATCTCCTGAGTGTTGGGATCCCTAAGTCATGTCTGGACCTTCTTCTTTCCCACCTTTGCATAACTTCTTTCACAGTTTGCTTCCTGCTCTCCCCTGCTGTCGCCTCTGTGTAGGATCGCTCTCCTCTGTACACACCTTAGCTGAACACTGTGAGACTCAACAGATACTGGGAGTTAGGAGTCAGGACACTATTACAGCTAGCCTGGTGAAAGATGCTAGACAGCCACACTCAGGACGAGCAGTTAGGTGTCTCTTATAGTAAGGGGGCAGACTGTACAGCATCAAGCATTCTGCTTGGGTGAAGAAACTGCGAGAATGATGTTGAGATTTACAGTTGGATCATTTGAAGATTTCTAACTTAGAGAATGAGAAAATGGGTGGAACTTTAAAAGATGACGGTTCTGTCTGTGACCATGCAGAGCTGGAAGAATTTGTTGGTCTTTAACTGTTCATGTGAATGTGTGAAGTCCAGAGAAAGGGTTCACATGCACATGATGAATTTGAAAGGATCGTCTGTGCAGATGGGCATGAGACATAAGAGCACACAGCATCACAGGTGAGAAAGGCTAGGACCACCCCTCCTCATAGTAGCTCATGTGTTTCCCATCCTTCCTGGATGTTTCCCACATCTCCATGTCAGCTCACTTGTAACCAGAACAGATTATGTGGAGGCCTTTAGTGTACTGTGTTCTGTTTGTTTTGTCATTATTCATATGGATTAGAATGTCTGTAATACCCCTACTACCTTCATGGTGAATTCCCCTTTACACACACACACACACACACACACACACACTCCCCTCCAAGATGCTGCAGTGAGGTAGGTTTCTTCTTTTTCTCTGTTTCTGCAGCTCCTTACAATGGCACCTTTGTCTCTGTGGCTTTTATAGGTTTAGCCCCATTTCCTATAGACAGTATCACGTGTAGACTCACAGCATGTGGTGGCAAGTTTGATGCCAAATCTATTTTCTGGTCAAGGGAATTGGAATTTTGGTGAGATGCTTTATAAACACACTCAGCTCACCAAAATGTAATGGAAAATTAACTTGAACCTAATGCTTGCCTATATTTATATTTAAGCATGACTTTTTAAAATTCTGGAAAGAAAATTCATCCGGATTTTTTGTGGTACTTGGTGAGTTTACCAAAGAGAAGAAACAGTAAATTTAAACCAGCTGTACTCCTGTTCTGCCGCTCGGCTTATTTTACTTTGTATTACAAAGTAGAAAAGGGGTCGCTTTGTGCTTCACCACTAGGGGGCCAAACTGCATCGCCTGGGAAAAGAAGTAAAATCACTTGGAAGTACTTCTGTGAACAACATTTAACGATATATTGTTCAGCTGCAAATGAAGTATGTACCTCTGTATACACATAAATATACATACTCATGTGTATACACATATACACAAATGTGCACATAGAAATAAATTTGCTTAGGAGAGTTAATTAGAATTAAAAATTGTTTCTTAAAAATTCATCCACATTCTGACCTTGCATGCTCTCAACTCCATTTGTAAGGTTTGTTATATACAATATATAAAGATTAATACATTTAAAAATGTAATCTTGTAAGGTGTATGTACAACAATAAGCTCTGAAGTTTCTACAAGCAGCTTGGGTCATTGTAGCCGTGTGTAGCCCTGCCATCAACGGTCAGGTGAGAACATTCACTTACTTTAAAAATATCTTCAGTCAGATCATCACCAGCTATCAGTAAGTACTTCTACTTCTGTTCAGGCTTTTTGTTGGTTTCTTTATGTGGTTTCAACATTTACCTTCTAGTGTCAAGAACACTCAGATAGCAGCACTTTGCATGACTCAGTTTCATTTCTGTGTCTCTGAGTGAACCTGAGAAACATGGACAAGCCTTTCAACTTGACTTTGATACTTGACCCTCTGTCTTCTCTAGAATTCTGTGGGTGATGTGTATACAGAAATGTAATTTGATAAAATTAGTTTGGAGGAGATAGGCCATGTGACATACCAAATGTTTTTCCAACTACCTTCCTATATAAAGTGACTCTCACACTGTTCTGTCAATGCAGGCTGCATCACTAAACATAATCTGTGCATATCTAAGGGGTTATTTCTAGACTCTGATGATGTGCTAGCACAAGAAAATGTTAAAGCATAGCTTTCAGGTCAGCACAGATTTACGTGTTGTGTCTTTTCCTGGGCTAGCATTTTTGTTTTATTTATTTATTTTGTATATACATGCAATATGTGTGTACATACATACACATATGTGTGCTTATATAGGTATATGTATGTATGCATGCATGGGGGTCAGAGGTTAAGCTCAGGTGTGTTCCTTAATCATTTTCTACCATGCATTTTGAGATAGGGTCTCTTCCTCTAGAGCTCACTGATCCACAAAGATCTAGCAGTCACATACAGGTGTACACCGTTGCCTTGGGTCCTTCCGTGGGTATTAGGGATCCAAACTCAGGTCCCCTGCTTGTGTAGTAAGCACTTTACTGCTAGGTCCTCTCCCAAGACTAGCTGGTATATTTGATTATGTACTGCTAATGTTTGATGGAAATATGTAATGCTTTAAAATTAGCGGTGTGGTAAACATTTAATATTGACAAAAAAAAAAAAAAATCCAGGAAAATATCTGAAGTGATGGTTTCAGCTAAACTAAGATGTTGTCACTAAGCTTTGATCTCCTTATATTCCATTCCAGACACTGCCCCTGGTGATGGGCTTTTTTTCTCCAAAGCCTTAGCCTTGACTCTAACAGCATAGTCCCCCAACACCTAGTCTCTTTGCTACAGGTGATCATGTTCATGGTTTGGAGTGTTCCTGTAACCTTAGGTCTCCTAGTGAAATGCTAATTAGAAAAATACACAGAACTCTGTGTTTGCTTAAAGGATGCCAGCACAGTGAGACAGTGTTCAACAGTCTGAAAGTTCACCGTTCATGTGTTTGTTTGGTAAATTTACAGGTTGATTTAATTATGGAAGGGAGAGGTTCTCCCTGAGAAAGCCATGGGTGTTTCTGATGGTGAATTAAATAATTCCTTATTTACTGTTTTATTTTATCCTTCATTCTAAAAATAAAGCCACATCTGACTTGTTTATGCCTCAGGATTATTGATGAAGAGATTTTTCTCTTACCAGAGATAGCATACTACATTCCTCAGATTGGTAGTGATGAATTGAAGATGAGAAAAATAATGATTTAGAAATAAAATACCTTTTGTCTTGAGCAAGCAATATAAAAACACAAAACAATAGTCAGGATTTTTCAAGCCTGAAAACAACCCTTAGCAACTATTTTATTCTTTCTGTGTTTCTTTTACTCCCTGCTGTCTAGAAAAGGGACTGACAGAATAGAACTTAATTTTGTCCTTGACTGGACATGTACAAGTTTCCTGTGTTGGCATCTGCCTATGATGTGGCATCAGATGGTCTTTTTCATTTGGATAGGTTGTAGGTTATAGAGTTTTTATGACTTTAGAGCTTAAAAGACAAACATCCTTGAATATTGTACAATTTCCTAAAATTTTCCAACTACTCCAAACCTGGGATAGTCTGAGAGACAGTCTCTCTTACTATGCATGACAAACTGTATTAGAAGTTTCCAAGGGCCGTTCTTGTCACTCACTAACACCAGGCACTTGTTAGAAGACCTTCTGATGATGAGAGTTATTTACCATCTGTGCAAAAATGTCTTTTTAAAATAAACAATGTAGTAAAGGTAATTTAAGAAACTTGAAATTGCCTTTGAAAAGATAAAGTAGCATTAGAAACAATTTAAAATAATTCTGAATCATTAAAAAAATCCTGAATGCATTTACCTATCAATAATCCAATTCACCAATGAAATAATATGTGAATGATGATCCATTTCCACACAGGCCCAGAAAGATGAATGTGGTCATGAAAGAAACAGGAGATAAGTCTGAGGGGATGACACTAATGATCATCTTCTCATGCCTCCATACTGTTTGCTTTTAAATTGCATTTTACCTTAAATAAGAATTTCATTTCAGAGTGAAGTCAAATATATCTATAGATGGAAGAAGATGCCTGTCAGATGCAGTAACACTGGGCTTCCAGTCCACCCCCCCCCTTCAGAGTCCCGGGTTCCCTTCTCAGGCTTCAGTTTGTGTGTAACAGCTGCTTCAGGGCTGAGCTGCGGACTCCATGACTGGAGGACCAACTGTATCATCCTCATCACAAGCTGCATTCTGAGCCCTGCTCTGTCTTGTCTCTTTCTGCCTCTGGATGTTCATGGTACAGCACCACTTCCCTCCACCATATGGGGCAGGGGATACTAGTGTCAGGTGCAATGACCTGGATTGCTCAGGAGAAAGTAGAATATGAGAACAAAGCTAACCGTTACCTACAGGCACCCTAGACTTTGCCCCACGCCACCATAATTCTCTTCATCTGTTTTCTTGAATAATTTGGTTTAGGAACAAGTTCAAGTTTCTTTTGAACTAAGCGTTGCCCACCAGCCAGTTTGTAAAATGTCTCATTATGTCAGAACAGTCAGTTGTGAGAGTAATGTGGTTAGTGGAACCCTAGACAGATGCCTTGGGCCTCCTCCTCAGTTCCAGTCTTTAGCTGCTGCTGGTTTGGAAGCTCAGGCAGTAGGAAAAATAGTGTGGACAGGTTCAAAGAGCTGAAGCTGTTGAAAGTAATGTCTGCCAAAATCTAATATTGAAATATTAAAACCAAATAGTTTTTAAATTCAAAAAATATTAGCATGCATTGTTGAAGAGATTTGAGTCCAATAGGGGATCAGTGTATGCTAAACTGCATTCTTTTTAATTTTCAGTAGACTAAAAAGAAAGTCCATGAAGGGAGAGCATCTCTTCCCTTCCTAGAATTTGGAATTCTTTTAACCAAATAAACAAATGAATGAAGAAAGACAAAACATTGATGTAAGTGAAAGTCTTGAGGTGATAGAGATGGAGGAAAGTCAGGAGTCCTGTCAGTCTCTAGAAACTAATTGTACAGGGTGAGAAGACTAGTCCTGGTCCACCTACTGAGGCTCCTTCCAGACAACTCCAGCCTTGACTTCCACATCTTTTAGCCTACTAAGAAATCTAAATGCATCATCAGTTATGAGACTGTTCAGAAAAGCAAAAAACATTTTCTGTGGGTAGTTTTATATTTTCATTTCCAATCTTGACATTTCCATGTTTTTTTCTTTTTTCTCTTTTTTCTTAAGCATATCTTGTTGAGAACTTGAGACTAAGAAGAAAGTTTTTCTAAAATGGTCAAAACCTTTAGTCTCAATAACTGTAACAAATTCAAATTACTCTACTGCAGATTGCCTTACCTAATGTCTCGAAGTTACTATTAAGCAAGCCCGCGTTACTGGGAGACATTGATTCCAAAAGTAGACAGAGATGCCATGAAGGGAAGCCTCGTTGAGAGGACAGCCATTCAGACACCAGCTTCCTCACTAGTCCTGATGCTATCTGCCTTCTATTTCTACTGCCTACTCTAGCTTCTCTTCCAATCCAGGAAAAAAATGTTACTAATAAATGATCTACTTTGTTATTTGATTACTTAATGAAGACAAAAAGGTACAACTATAATTGCCTTACAAGACGCAGAGAAAAGTATTTCACTTATTAGGAAAAAAACAAAACAAAATAAAACTCTGCCCCGTCTCCTCTGAAATTGCTTAAATTGTCACAGCTAACGTGTATGCCCTGTGTTCTAGCTGTTCACATTGTGATCCTGTGAACCAGTTATCTCATTTGCATTTTCTCGTACCTGTATCTGCTGCTGACAGTCCCTGTGTGCTTGTCCGCTTCTCTTATAGCAAGTGGCCACTTTGTTGTGCTGCCGTGGGTTCTGTTCCTCAGTCAGGAGTTAGGATGTTGAGGGCAGTAATTCCAGAAGGGTCAAAGCCATCCACTATTGCAGAACTGCACAGTTGTTTCTGGACTTTATGCTTTTATACAAAGCCCTGCAGAATCATGTTCTGGCTACTGAGTGAGTGATGGCCTGCCTTCTGATTCCCTTCCAGGAGAGAATCAATTTATGTTGTTTCCAGCAGCCAGGGACTCTGAGACGTGGCTGGGAACTGGGGATTCTCATTTGCGGATCCCATGTGTTACTGTAAAGACAGAATGACACCTTGGCACAGACTCTTAGTGGGGACCTTAAATTGTTAGATCTAAAGATGTTTCTGTTTTAAAGGGGGAAATTCTTTTGTGAATCTGCCCACTTGCCAGTTTCTACAGATGAATTCTCCCCATCAATACTGTTTTTGAGGTATTTGGTGACATGTGACTATTTTATAGTTTTATTTATTTTTATAAATTTTTTTATATAATTTTCTACATTACTTTCAAATTAACCCAGCTTTGTATTTACTCATAGCAAAAAATCAGAAAAATGTGATTTTTCTTTTATATGGAGAGAAAAAGCATTTATTATGAAATCTTCAGTCCTATTTTTTTCTTGAATGTGCCTTCCCACTTGACATTATGCTCATGTGTTATTATCCACTTTGCAGGCCGTTTCTGTGTTCGATGTTGTACAGTAGTCAGAAAATATAAGCATTCCTGATGACTGGAATACCAGTAGTGACTTAACATCATGGCTGCCCAACTATAGTTAATTAACCAACTTATTATCTCCGTCTTAAGTTTCAGCCAGTGTGGAGCATAACTAGCACTAATGTCCTTATCTCCATGAAAAAATACAAAACACTCATTTGGAAAACAGTTCAGTGGTAGTATAAATCCATGGGAATTTTATACCAAATTTTTATTTTTGCCTGTTTTTTGAGACACAGTCCCACTCTGCAGCACAGGCTGACCTGGAACTCAAAGAAGTGTTCCTCCTGCCTCAGCCTCCCATGTGCTAGGATTACAAACCTGTGCTAACTGTCCAGCTTCCTATGGAACTACAGGGACTTTCTCTAATTTGCATCTAGTAGTTAGAGTATGTGGAAGATAAGGCGATTCCCTGCAGTCGGTTCCTTTGCTGGGCTTCCTGTAGACAGAAGCACGTGACTTAGAGGGTAACTGCCCTAGTTCTGCAGAGCTGTCCCGAGGGTGAGACAAGAGAGCTAACTACAGCACTGTCCTCTGACCCCCACACGTGCTGTGACATGCATGCACACACAGTCATGCACTCACACACATATCTGATACAGTAACCTTTTGAAAGATGAAAGGCCTGAAATGCATGTGTGCTTCTGATCCTCAATTGGGAATTATTTTTTTTCCAAAATAATAAGGCTTTCCAAAAGGCTTATGTCAGTTAAGCTTTTCTTTCCTATCTGAATGTTGTTTAATTGTGCTTGAATCCGCCTGTGCTAGAATTTGCTGTTTATGAGGTTTGCTATAGAGCTTATAAAGATGAATGAGAAAATGCTTGCTTTCATGATCTAATCACACTTGGACCAATCAGAACATTCATTACCCTTGAATCAGTATTTGCACACCTTTGCTACCCATGACTTTCATGGGTAACAAAATGCATCTGAATGAAAGTGAGAGACTTGATATTCCAAAAGCATTTGTAAAATTAGCTTAAATATGTCTGTCTTTCAAAGGCAGGAAACATAATTGTTCTTTTAATTGACTCCTAGAATTATACATACTTATGTACTTTGAGACACATATACATTGTGTAATGGTCAAAGCAAATTAATTGGCATGTCTGTCACCTCAGGCATTTATCATCTTACTGTGAATTGATTAGTTGTTCATCCTGTACCACTACAGTCCTGACCTGCTCACCGTCCTCTGCCTGCCTCCCCACCATGACCCTTGTCCTATGCCTACCTGTAAAATCAGCGTTTCCTAACTTTAACTTTGGTATATGAGAACATGCACTATGTGTCTTTCTGTGCTTTCCCTCCAAAAATGACAACAGAAGAACAATTAAAAAAATGTGAAATATATATATATAATGAAATTTTTTTTCAGCCACAAAGAAGAAAGAAGCTACATCCTTTGCAAGAAAATGGATGCAGTTGGAGATAACCGTATTGAGGGAGTCTCTGGTTTCAGCCTTTATACACACACACACATACACACACAAGATCATACATGAATATATGATGTGAAAGTGGAGGCAAGACTGTCTATGACAACAAAGGGGTGTTGGGGAGGGGCCAGGCTTATGTGGGAAATCAGCTCAATGTGTATTATGTTCTTGCATAAAAATGCCCATCTGTAAGAGCACGCATTGAAAACTCTATATAATTAAAAAATATATAATTTTGGCTTTATTTAATTGTAGAATTTTTATGATGAACTTCAGATCATTTAAGAGTTAATATTTTTTTCTTTTTTTTTCTTAGCCCTGTATGTCCACCAATGGCTTAATTCTTTTGAATCATTTATAAATGATACTTATATTCAAAGGCTAGCAAAGTGTAACTTACTTAGTAAATGCAACAATTTGAGCCTTGTTGGTTAGTTTGTTTTGAGACAGGATTTCTTCATTGTCCATCTCTGGCTGTGCAGGACTAGCTACAGACTCACACAGATCCACTTGCCTCTGTCACCTGAGGTCTGGGATTATAGGCATAGGCCACTACACCTGCTGACTCATTGTTGATTAGTTACTTCACAAAACTGCCAAGCCATGATAATAGAGATATTTAATTCAATTGAAATATGAAAAAATATAGTGTGGTTTTTAAACATTTTTAGTTTTTGTAATTTTGAAATAATTACATCATTTCTTCCTGTCTATCTTCTCTTGTACCACCCTTGCTGTTTGTCAAATTCATGGCCTCTTTTTCTTTAATGTGTGTGTGTGTGTGTGTGTGTGTGTGTGTGTGTGTGTGTGTGTGTGTGTACGTATGTGTAATATATATTCCTAAAAATATATATAAAATATATTTTTTTCTAAATGCATGAATACTGCCTAGTGCAGTTGGGTAGCTTTGGAAGTTTCAAAGCCATTGTCTCTAAGGATGCAACATCTATTTCTTTTCATTCAGCCGAAATGGCCTTAGAATGGGGGATTTCTTTTATCCAGTACAGTCCTAGACCTCTAGTAGGCATTTTCAGGAGATTATTGAATGAAAGTTAATTTAAATGCAAATTACCCATTATGTAATTTCTGCCACTGTTGCAGCTTTGCATATTTTAAAGCTGTAATCGCTAGGCTTACTTGGCAATTACTTAGCAAGATTATTTAAAGAAGAATACAAATCTGAAATCAAATAAATATGTCATTTTTGCTCAGACTTTGAAGAGCTTTGTTTTGTGCACAGACTTTGAGCTCAGGAATTAGGACTAGACACTGTTCCAAAAGGTCATTTGTGATCTAGTTACCAGAAATTTAGAATGTACTTTATAAAACAAGTCATGCTGTATGTTAGTGGTGATGACTGTGGTTAGTTTTGGGATAATAATCAGAATTCTGAAGTAGATTTTAGAAAAAGCCCCAGGATTGGGAGTGGCCTTATATAATGCAGGGAGATAGAGTGGCCTGGCATAATGAATGCCAGGAGGTTCTGGGGGGGAAGAGGATAGCCTGGCATTATACATCGAGGTGGTCCAGGCAGCAAAGACGGAGGATACTTTAGCCCAGTGGTTCCAACCTTCCTGATGCTGTGAACCTTTAGTACAGTTCCTCATGTTGTAGAGACCCCAAACCTAAAATTATTTTGTTGCAACTTCATAACTGTGTTTTTGCTACTGTTATGAATTGTAATGTAAATATCTGATATGTGACCCTCCAAAGGGGTCACGACCCACAGATTGAGACCTGCTGTTTTGGCCATTTAGGTTTGGTTGTACTGAGTTCTCTCCAGAGTCCCCTGTACTTTTCCACTCTGTTCCACTGTTGCTGGTGTACTTGGGAGCTTGAGAAGGAATTAAACTCTCATGTCCTGGTGGTGTTTTCCCCTGGGGACAGCAGAGGGCCTTGCTGGCAACCGGGTCATGGAGACTGCCTGGACAGTGACTGTATAACGCTAGGGTTTCTCAGTGGAGTCTTGTGTTGAAAAAGAAAGGAGAACTGATTCTTGCCCCATACTGTCACCTTATTCCGCACGTATCAAACTCTGGCTTTTTATTCCTGTCTGTACAGCAGATGAGTATGAAGCATTCTCTAACATTGCCAATTTGTGAACGTGAACCAGAAAATGCAGGTGGTCTGTCTGTAAGTGGTTTCAGGTTTAACCAGTAAGTAAGTCCATGCTTTTGTTAAAAGATTGAGTTGAAAATTGTCATTAATGGGGGCTGGAGAGATGGCTCAGTGGTTAAGAGCACCGTCTGCTCTTCCAGAGGACCCGGGTTCGATTCCCAGCACCCACATGGCAGCTAACAACTGTCTGTAGTTCCAGTTCCAGGCAAACACCAAGGCAAATAAATAAATAATAAACAAATAAAGTTTAAAAAAAAAAAAAAGAAAAAAGAAAAAAAAAAGAAAATTGTCATTAATGGATTATATTATTTTATATTTATACTTTACAAAGATCTTAATGTTTTCTTTATGTGGATGGTAGTTTGGTTATATAAGGATACCCTAATTGTTGAGGGCATTTAAAGTGTTTATAAGGTTTATGTGTCATTGCATCAAAAATGCTGGAAACAGTTTTTATATCTTAATATTTGGAATTTTGAAACTTAAACTTTAGAGAAAATTTTGCTTGCTTGTTCTTATTCATTCTCTCTCCCTCTCCCTCTCCCTCTCCCCCCCCTCTCTCTCTCCCTGTCTCCCTCTTTCTCTCCCTCTCTCTCCCCCTGGGTGCCCAAGGTCTGAAGACTATGTCATGTCCACTGAAGCTAGAATTACAGGCAATTGTGAGCTGCTTCATGTGGATGCTGGGAACCAAACTCTGGTCCTATGTTAGAGCAGCAAGTGTCCCACCCACTGACCCACCCTCCCACCCACTGACCCATCCTCCCACACACTGACCCACCCCTCCAGCCCTTCCTTTTTCCTAAGTGAGTTGAGCTTGGTGATGTCAGGCTTTGGCTCACAGCCACTGCCTTGGTGTCACACTGCAATGGAGGAAGCCAATTGGGATAAAGCTCATCTTTATTTTTTGAGATATCCTGCAGCGTTAATACAAGAAATTTTATTAGAGAATTCAGTTCACAGATATAATTGTGTGGGATGAACCTGCAGAATTGCTTATGTTCTTTCATAGTTCTTTAAAATCCAGATTTTATGTTCCTTGTACTTTCTTTTTGGACTTTAATCTGTAATTCATTATGGGGATAAATTAAATGCAATGTAGTAAAATTAATAACTCAAAACATTGTATACGAGTCAAAGCCATGGCCCCTAGCGGTGTAATCTAAGCGTGAACTGGGCATGCTTCTGGCATCATGAGGCCTGCTTACCACTCATTTGCAGTTCATAACAAGGCTTCCCAGGTTTTGTCTTAAAGAGCAGAAAAGTTTGAAAATAGGGAGGGGAACATGGTTAAAAATAAAAAATTAGACATTAGCCTTTAGTGAGCTTTAATTAGAGCCTCAGCCCCTGGGTTAGGAGCACCCTGACAGTTCTCCCGGCCCAGTGACCGTGGACAGTAGAGTGAAACCCTACAGTACTGTGTTGTTGAGTGTGGACAGTGTGGCCATCCCTGCAAAGCAATGAGCTGTGTTCACATTGAGTATTTAGAGAGTGGCGAATGTGAATAAGAACCTCAGTATATGGGAGAATTCAGGCCCTGGGAGAGCACCATTTTGTACTTTTCCCACACAAGCTTATCTGTTATTATATAAAATGCTTGTTTTAAGACAACTCCTGGATTGACAGGGAAAGACAGTCCAGAAGGATCCTGGATACCCTTCACCTGGTTCTTTCTTGTGGAACATCTCGGTGTCTTCACTGGATGGTACTGGGAACAGCCGAGCCCTTTCAGATCCACCAGCTTTTCCCCTGAATGGCTGTTTCTATTCCAGGATCCTGTATCACATTTAGTCATCACATCGTGTTAGTCTCTTCTGGTCTGTGACAGCTTCCCATCCTCTCTTTCCTTATTTCTCATGACCTTGGCAGTCTAGAGTACTGGCCAGGTATTTGTAAAAATATCCCTCACTTGTATTTTGTAAAAATATTCCTCAGTTTGGGTATGTCTGTTTTTCCCATGACTAGACTGGAGTTGTTGACTTGAAGGAAGACGTCCCCAGAGGTGAAGTGCCTTTCTCCTCACCTCAGACCAGGGATCCCAGCTTTCAGCACGTCTCTGGTAAAGCAAATGTTGATGATCTAACCAACAGAGCCTCTACTGGGCTTCTTCACTATGAAGTTAATATTTTCCAGGCAAGAGAGATTGCCTAGTAATTAAAAGTACTTGCTGCTTCAAGAAAATGTAAATTTAATTGCAAGCAACCACCTCAGATAGCTCACACTCCAGCTCCAGGTGTTCAGACATCCTCTTCTGGCTTCTGTGGACACTTGCATACATGTGGCGTACACTAGCAGACACTGGCACTTGCATGTAAATACAAAGAAAAGGAACCTCGAAGTTACTATTTTTCACTTTCCAAACTCTACTCTCAGGAAGCAAGTTACCAAGGTCAGCTCACATTGTGAAGTTGGAATCAGTCTGTTTTCTGCAGTGGGGAAAATAAAATTATTTGGAATATTTATAAGAAACATTATGGACATATTATTTTCACCACCTTTATTTTGGACACAGCCTCACGTATCCCAGGCTGGCCCAATCTTTCTAATGCGGGGCATACATTAGCCTGGATAGAATAGGACGGGCACCAAACCCAGGGCTGTGTGCTAGGCAAGTATTCTGTGGGCTAAATCCCCAGCTGTTTTGACCCCACCAATACGACTATTGGCCAGAGTTAATTCTTTTTCTCTCTTCAGGCAAAATGTATTATGAATATTAAATGAAACAAGTAACTTAAAGATATCTATAAGTAAATGGAATGATTATAAAACTCAAATTGCAAATTGTAAATATTAATAAAATATCGCCTATTTTTGCTTTTATTCATGTAAAACTAATAATGAAAACTTTCTCTCATGAAGACAGTGTAGTCCTGGTGTTTTGTTCATTCCCTATACTATTTTCAATGAGGTTTTCCTAAGCCACCTCACTCGTTAGCCATATTTTAATCTACTTCTAGTCTCATGAATTTTGTGAGTGAATACAAATTTTGCATTTGTCTTTGCTTTGCATTGCTTCTTTCTCTACCACTCCCATTTTCATTGGCTGTAACATAAGGTGTGGCTAACTCAGTCTGACTTTAGGCTTTTGATAGTCTGATATGTAACCACTATGTACATCTTACTCAAATGTTGGAAGTTTCCTGTCTTTAAAATCTAATCTAAAACATTGAAAAGTCATGTTTTTATAAAATAAAATAACATGTTCATTCCTATTTCAGGTGGTAGATTATGAACATGATAGTCACTTTAAAAGATCATAAAAGATTTGTGTGAAAATTAGGGGATCAGGTTGGCTTATAGGTGTCACAGATTTTTTTAAGATTTATTTATTTATTATGTAAACAGTATACAGAAGAGGGTACCAGGTGTCATCATAGATGGTTGTGAGCCACCATGTGGTTGCTGGGAATTGAACTCAGGACCTCTGGAAGAACAGTCAGTGCTCTTAACCTCTGAGCCATCTCTCCAGCCCCAGGTATCACAGATTTAACCTTATTAAAGAATGTCATTGAAGCTGCTTGTGGTGCATGCAGTTGGATGAAATCCTGCTGTGTTCATACACTTACAGAATGGCTGCCCCATCAGGACACAGAGCATTTCCAGAATGTTCCCTCCCATCCCCATCCCTACAGCATCTGGTACCAATCCTGACAACCTGGATTAGTTTTAGAAAATTTAGTAGTTGTGTTTTTCTTTGCCGCTTTCATGCTTTTCTCCTTCTTCAGCAGCTTGTCTGTAATATGGTTGATATTGAGAGATATTTATCTCTCCAGGAGTTCCTTGGACATCTTGGGTCTGTGCTTGATATCATTCATTATTTGGTTGGGGGGGTTCTTGATTTTTGTGTCTTCAAATAGGTATCCTTCAGTGTCACATAACTGTATGTGCGTTTCACTATTTGACAATGTCCTGTAGCATCCTCACGGCCTCTTCATTCTCCCTGTGGTATTTTCTTCGGTTTGTGCTTCAGTTTAGAAAATGTGACTGGGTCCCCTCCATGGTGCCTGATAGATCCTTAGTTCCGTGGGAGCCTGGTGAGCCTACTGCAGGAAGTGTCTCTCTTTGGTTTTGAGAATTCCTGTTTTGTACTAAAATAAACAGTCTCAGTCATGTTCATACTTTATTAGATCCTTTAACACTTTAATCCTAGTCTCTTCCTGATAGAGCCAAGATATGCATCATCTCTGAGTCTTCTCAACAGTGAGAAGCTTCAGGGAGATGTTTGTTTAGTGCGTAAGTCTTAATTGAATGCCAGACCTGGTGTGGGCCTGAAGTAAACACTTTATAATATGAGGTGAGCCAGTGCCTTCTCTTAGGTGACTGCTAGGTGAAATGTGAGGTTTAGTCAGTCTCATTCGGAGTTCACTGGGACTGGGGTTTTTAACCTTCAGTGGACCATGGGATTCACATTGCCCTAGTGCAGCGAGGCCACTGTTTGCTGCTTAGGCCAGATGTGCTGGATAGTTTTCCACCAGTATTGCCACTCCACTCACCATTGAGCTGCCTCAGCACATCTGAACCACTGGAGGAAAGTATCTCTGCACTCACATTCTTGCCAGCACAAGACTGCCACTTCGTCTCTCTACTTTTAGAAGTGGAAACACGATGTGGTTCTGAGCTAGCTAGCTAGCTAGCTAGGCTGCTCTTGGGGAGGCCGTGAGCCTGAGTTTATGGGGTTCTTTTGCATTCCTGGTTTTCCTCCCTGTGATAGCCTAATGCTGCCTTTGTCTGTAGCTGGGCTTTCCTCACCCTTCCAGCAGCAGCTGACCTCTGCTTTGGCCCAGAGCTGTTTTGTACCCAGGACAGAACTGTCATCCTTCACCCTATCAGAGCTCATCCTTGCATGTCTATGAGGACTCACTGCCCTTCCTCTGGCTGCCTAACCTACATAAGGGGGCTGAGGAAGTGGAAGGCATTTGTACCTGTCTTCCTCCCCCCCCCCCCGCCACCCCACCCCCACCCCAAAACCTTCAGAACCAAACCTTCTCACAAGTACAGGTCACCGTGAAGCTTGTGGGCCGTCCCGGAGGAACTGATGCATTCAAGGCAGCCCATTTCTTCTTGTCCGGCTCACTCTCAGATGGTAGCCTGACATGTGGTCCAGGGTATGAAACTGGCTTTTTCCAAGTTTGGTTTATGTGACAGCTAATTCCTATTTGTTAATATAAATACTTTCAATGCTATAGGTTCCACAGTGTACTTACTAAACATGAGTGACAATACTAATCATAACCTTCCTGTCCCCAAATTGTTTTCAAATAGTGTCTATATTTGAAACCTGAACTTTGACTTATAAGACATTTTCACTTATACATACGGCCTCATTTGAAATATCGCCATTATATTTTAAGTAACCACTATAAATGTTTAACAGTTTTGTTTAATTGGTTGTTTATTTAAAATATGAAAATGTTTTAGTTATATATTTATGTAAAGAAATAAAAGTAAAAATTAAAATTTTTAGAATGTGTTTCATCTAAATATACATGGTCTGGAATTGAAGAGATGGCTTTATTTAAGAGCATTTGAACAGCTTTTATAGAGGACTTGGGTTTTGTTCCCAGCACCAACATGGTAGCTAACAACTTTCTATAATTTCACTTTGAGAGGACACAGTGCCCTCTTCTGACCTTGGTGGGCACCACATGCACATGGGTACAGACATACATGCAGGCAAAAGACTCATACACATAAAATAAAAACAACAAAATAAAGCATACCATCACTAAACTTGTTAGAATCAACTGTTTTTGTTTTACCAAGTTATTCCTCTCTAAGAGGTTTTCTGTGCTTACACCTATATAGTATTTCCAGAAAATAAATCCTGAGAGACTTAAAAAATATTAAGTGCCAAGAAAGTTCATTAACACCACAGTAAATCTGTGTTATTAAAAGATAAACTTCATCACACTACATGCTGTCTGCCTGTCTGTCTGTGCGTCTCTGTGTGCAGCTCTGAGAATTGAATCAGTGTCTCATGCAGGCTGATCAGGGTTCTAATCCTAAGGTAGCTCTCAGCCCTTGAGAGACATGTAAGACAGTGGGTTGGAGATTGAAAACCAAATCACCATGCTTGTTTCAGAAGTGGTGTAATCAAGATCTGGACTCTCTCTTTGATTATCAGTTACATATTCTGATATGTCTTTGAAAATACCTAGTATTGAGGGCTGGAGAGACAGCTCAGAGGTTAAGAGCACTGATTGTTCTTCCAGAGGTCCTGAGTTCAATTCCCAGCAACCACGTGATGCTTCATAACCATCTATGATGATATCTGGTGCCCTCTTCTGTATAATGTATAACAAATAAATAGATCTTTTAAAGAAAATACCTAGGTTATCAGAGAGAAAAAATCATCTGTATAAGTCCAACCCACAAGAGCTTAGAGAGAGAGAGAGAGAGAGAGAGAGAGAAAATGAATCAAGTTACAGTCTAAGAAAATTCACATGGGAACTGAAGATGATATGGCTAAGAGAATGTATTGAAAGATTTTTAATAAAATAAAGCACACTTTTTTCCTTCATAGGAAATTTGGAAGTTAGAATATCTGGTGCTGCCTTTTGCCAGCTAGACCCTAGAATTTCTATTTTAAGAATTCACAATTTATCACTCCATTTCACACCTACCTTTCATTCTGTACATTTTCTGTCATCTGTGATTTGACTCAAATTGGGAAGTACAATGTTTTTGAAAATGGTAACTTACTAATTAGCTTGTGTGTAAACAGTTTCTATAATTAGTTTTTTAAAAGACATGGTGAGGAACATACATGTGTCGAAAATGTACACAAGGACACAGGAATGTGTGTAAGAAGAAAGGGTACAAATTCTGCAGGTTAAACCCATCTCCACACCAGTAGCCATCCTGGACACACTGAGGCTCACAGCGCTTACACTGTTGGAGAAGATAAAGCTTGGCCTCCCTGGCTTCCAGGTGGACCTCCCTGTCAGCTCATAAAGTGGTAGAATCTCCAAATTCAATAAATTTGCTGATTTTTTTTTGTGTGGAATCTCTTTAATAATCCACAACAAGACCAGAACAGTGAGACTCTCATTATGTAGTATACAGCTTACTTTCAGCCAATCATTGTAGTTTAATACAAAAATGTAATCTTACTTCCAACACTGTTTCAAGATACTAACATTTTTGTAAAGAAGGTTTTTGTTTTATTTTGGTTTTTTGATGAAAGAATACTGTGAAAGCCTTAAGTGCTAGCAAAGGCCATTCCCCTTCCAAAAGCAATCTGAGGTGGAGAGTTCTCAGTAAGTCGGGGTTTTGTTTGTTTTCCATATTTAATTTTATAAAGCTTATGAGGATGAGGAACTGGAGAGCTGGCTCAGTGGTTAAGAGCACTGACTGCTCTTCCAGAGGACCTGAGTTCAATTCCCAGCAACCACATAGTGGCTCACAACCATCTGTAAAGGGATCTGTTCTCTGCTGTCCTGCAGTCATACATTTAGGCAGAATACTCATACAGGAAAAAAATGATCAATATAAGTTTGATGCAGCTCTGTGTTTAATTAAATTGAGACTGGTGCACATACATGTGGACATTAAAATGTGAAGCCCCTATTTCTAGTGCATCGTCGGTTACAATGTGTGGACTAGTTTGGCTATTGTCTTAGTTTATTCTCTATTGTTATGATAAAAAAAAATACCATGAACAAGAAAAAACAAGAGTGAAAAGATTTAGTGTCATCTTACAGTTTCCAGTTCATTATGGAGGGAATCTGGGGCAGAAAGTGCCCCGGGAGGGGCACACTTCCAGAGCTACTCCCGTGGTAACTCAGCTCTTGTACACCCAAGACCAGCTGCCAAAAATGACACCTCCCAAAATAGACTGGGCCCTCCCTCTTGCATCAATCATGAATCAAGAAAATGTCCCACAGACTAGACTTGCCTACAGGCAAATCTGACAGTTGGGGTTTCCTCTTCCCAACTCTGGCCTGTGTCAAATTGACAGACAACTAACCAGTACAAGTATAATCACTCAAAACCATCTCGCAGATTTGAGTTCCTGCTTAAGACTATAAAAATGTAAGTCCTTTGGTAATGGGCACTTTCCATTTCAGCAAATTCTCACTGCAGATAAGGGAAGTCGGGTCTGCACGGCTGTGCTCCCTTGCTGTCCCCTTGACCGTGTGTCACATTCCTAGGCTGTGCTCCCTTGACCATGTGTCACATCCCTGGCATACTGTTCCAGTTAACTGTGTTTTCATTGATACACATTATAACCCTTGAAGACAAACTAGGTCCAGTGGATCCAAAGACAGGTGCCGCTGTAGGATCTTGACTTTATTGTTGTCTCATGAGAGATCACTGAGCTAAACATTTAATGGCTTCCATCTGTTTCATTGCCCAGTGGGTCGGACAGCCATCTTGAGCGTCTCCTTTTTAGTGATGTGGATTTCCTTCACAGGTGTGAACTATACTATTACATTTAAAATATTGTTTACATAAATCATGTTTTGTTTTGAGACATGCTGAAACTTAGGTTGGCTTGCAATACACTACCCAAACTAGCCTTTAAATCTTACAGTCCTCTTGCTGGAATTGCAGGTGTGAGCCAGTGGTAAAGGATTTCCATCTAGAGTTAGGGAGGAGTTCTGTAAGTCAGTCAGTAACAAGGAAGCAGCAAGGCAGTAAGGAACTGAAGAGGAAAGACATGCACAAATGGCCAGTCTGTGTGGAGTGAGGTGAGTTCCTGCCCCATGAGAAGTTAAGGGAGATGCTCATTAAATCTCACTGGTGCACAGCACCTCAGAGAGCCCAGCATGCCAGTGCCTGTGGAAGATGTGGAGCCAAGGAACCCTTGCAGCTGCTGGTGGGAGTGTGAATTGGTTGGTTTTAAAGTGCAGCATCTGTGTTTATAGTTGTGATAGATAAGATAAATAAAACACAAATTTTTGCCATGTTAGAGCATTACTGTATTTAAAACAGATTCTATAAATCCTAGAAGTTGTAGCTTTGCATATTCTCAATTACAGGAGTTTCTGTAATTTTGTTCATCATTACAGTGAGGGGTGCATGTCTTTGTGTGTGCGTGTGTGTGTGTGTGTGTGTGTGTGTGTGTGTGTGTGTGTGTGTGTGTGATATGGACTTATTCTTGTGTATATATTCATGGAGAAACCAGAGGTGGTCTTACAGTGTCTCCTCCACCCTGTGTGCCTCTGTTTTAGACAGGGTTTCTTACTGAAACTGGAGTTTACTGATTCAGCTAGGCTAACTAGCCGGGAGCTTTAGTAGTCCACTGGTCCAACCTGTTTCCCCAAGCAGTGGTAGGCTCCCCACATGCCACCATGTACGTTGGCCCTGGGGATCCGAATCCAGGTCTTCAAGTCCACACAGCCAGCACTTTCCCTACTGGATGTCCCCCCAGCCCCACTGCAAGTCTATTTCACAAATTCACTGAAACAAGGTGCAGGTAGTGTTCCTGAGAAAGATTTTCTCTTGAATTTTGGCCATTTTTTAAAATTTACCACTCTTGAGAAATTTCTTATATGAGTACATTCTTATAAAAGTGTTATCTCCGCTAATTTGAACTTTTTTTCTTGCTGTTAGAATTATGTGTATGTCTGTGTATTTGTAACTGTGTCCCTCATGTTGAGTGCTAGTGAGCTCAGAGTCCAGTTGTGAGACACATGGTGTCAGTATTACTTTTTGCATTTGCATTTTGCTTTTTCTGTTTTTTAGCATGATGATTCCCTCCAGGTGATATATTTGTTCTTTATGCTTGTCTGTCTTGTTTCTAAACATCTTGTGCCAGTAACTGAGATCACTGCATGATAGAGGAAGATGTGAATGGATGGTCACATGTAGGAGCTGTGCCTGACACTAGATGCTATCCATGCCACCCGTGGTTCTCTGCAGCTCCTGCTGCTGAGTAGAGTTTAACTGTTTCAGCCAGAGATGCAGACTGTGTTTCTCTCCTTTAAAAAAGTTCTTGTCTGGCAGAGGAGGGTAAATATTTATAGTTGGCTGTGACAGTGTTCTAGAGGTGAAGAAAATGATTTTAATAGAACTGCGTCCTCAGTGGGGCAGGGATACAAAAATCCATTTATATGCAGAAGGGAGGGGATGTGACAGGTAAGTGCAAAGTGCTTAGCATCCTGTCAGAGGAAGTGCAGCATTATTATTATTATTATTATTATTATTATTCAGTATATGCGCATGGGCCTTTAGGGGAGTTTTTAAAACCAGCACAATGAGTAATGAAATATACTTTTTTGCTGTTTTTTTTTCCCCCAGTGGCTTTTAGGTTGTAAAAGAGCAGTGATAGAATGCAAACGCCATGAACTCTGTTGAAATAAGAGTAAACAATTTTGTCCCGTGGAATTAGCCTTGGGACTCTATTCAGCTGTAACAAATGCAGCAGCATGTGTCGGAGACATTGTAGTAGGTAGTAGACAATACATATGTTTACAATGCTTAGCACACTTAGTGTATGTTCGTTTCCCTCTTTTCCTGTTTATGCATTTTTCTACACTGGAAATTCAATATTCCCTGCTTAAAACACTATTTTAAAAAATTAATCTGCCCAACTTTAACTTTACTATGCTGTGAAACATTGTCTTGTCCCTTGACAAACAAGATTATTTTCACATGATAAAAGAAGTTAAATTGTTGTTAATTCTTATTTGAAGGAGAGAATACATTGGTTTATTATTCGGTGTGGAATTTGAGGGAAGATGTGGACAGCAATGGAGTGAGGAGCGGGGTTGGGGGAGAGTTGGCGATGGTTGGTACCTTGAGAAAATAAGACACCCACCACTGTCTACGGCTACACTTGTAGGGAGGCATCAAAATAATGGCAGCTGTAGGGTAACCACCCCCCAAGTGGGAGAGGAACCTCTGCTCATGCTCAGATCGGCTTTATCGTCTTGAATAAAATCAAACAGGAAAGACTTTAGACCTGCAAAGCTGCCAAGAATGTAGTGGTATCTGGACTCTTGACAACTAAGTTCTGAGAACTGTGTAGTATGTGAAGGGGCCAGGAAGAATCATCTTGCCTGAAAAGTGGCAGGCCTGCTAGATTTTAGAAACTCAATATGCATGAGACAAGCTCCTGGTTTCACTGAGACTAGTCGTTTGTGATGCTTATTAAGTGTGGTCCTCTTGAGTGGAAATTCACCTGCTTGTATAGAAAACTAAAGGGAAATCTTAGAATTCCATCACTAGAAGGATTAAAAAATTACCTTCAGACCTCTATTTCAGTAAAGATAGTGATGTCCACACAGGCCAAAGCAATCCCCAAAGTTGTATGAGAGTTGGGGCCAAACCTGTTTCTGAACTCAGCAGCAAGCCAAAGGCAGAAGCCATTCTTTGAGATTACAATGCCTAATTTTGATCACTACCTTTCCTTCTATAGTTCAGCAAAAATTTAAGCTCTGATTCAACACAGAAGGCCAAATTGCTTTAAAATACAAGAAGAGAAGAATGTGTGAGGTCTTTGAGACTGTCAATGATGAGAAACCAAAGCTGTGAGGTCCAGATTGCAGGAAAGGAAGGAAGGAAACACGTTTATAGTATAGAAGACTTGTGTGCGCACAGCATGCACTGCTGTACTACCTGTTAACTGACGGTTCTGAGATGAACTAGCCTTCAGCCGTCACTGTCCAACTGAAAGTCATTTAATAAACTAAACGTAGAATTATCAGTTCCTCAAGGTACCCACCACCACCATTTACACAGAGTAAAATGCAGGAAAATAAGATCAGTCAGTATTTATTATAAAGAAACTTCCTATTGAATTTGCCTAGCTTTTTTAGTAATGATGCATAATCTAGGTTATGTAAATCTTCAGAATGAACATCTAAATTCTGGGATATTTCTCATGGCCCTAGTTGTGTGTGTGTGTGTGTGTGTGTGTGTGTGTGTGTGTGTGTGTGTGTGTGTGTGTATCAGAGTGAGAGAGAGACAGACAGACAGACAGACATGAAGGAAGGAAGGAAGGAGGAATTGAAGGAGAGAAGAGAAACTGACTGGTGTTTGCACTCTTAGGCTGATTGATTCTCCTTGTTCCCAAGAGGACAGGAAACATTATCAGAGATTAATTCAAACCAGGTCTGCTATTTCCTACAAGCTACATTCATTGGTTTTGAGGTTTTGTGGGTTTATTCTTATTGTTGTTTGTTTGTCATTTGGGATTTTGTTTTGGTTTAGGACAGAACAAAGATGAAGTAAAATATATGAAGAAACGTGAGAGTGAGCTTATATAATTCTTATTCCTTACAGTGACTATTCTTGAAAATATTAATCATGAGATGTATTAGCAGGCTTTCATGTGGAATGCTTGAATCTAGATCAGTGGTAAAGTGATTGTCTCCCACATGAGAGGGCCGGGTTCCATCCCCAGTACCACATACAAAGAAATCACCTGGTGGATGGATAATGCTGCTGTGTATGTGGTATAGTGAAGTTACACTAACTGTGGCCTCAGCAAGTTAGTTACAGCTACTTGAGATATATATATGTATTTGTATATATATATATACATTTATATATATAAATATATATATTTGTATATATACATACATATTGCTGTTACTCTTAGTCAAAATTTAGATAAAATTTAATATTAAAAGTGAATATAAGATACACACAGTGCCTCCTCATACATAGTGGACTCTCATTAAATATTATATAATATTCATTGAATTTAATTTCTTGGGGGAGCTGAAACAGGGTTTCTCTGTGTAACAGCTCTGGCTGTTCTGGAACTCACTTTGTTTCTTTTTTTATTATGAATAAAGTCTCATTTTTAATCCATGTATCCCCTTGTTCAAACTCCCTTCCCCCTCCCGCCCCTCCCAGTCACTCTCTCTTCTCTCCATCTCCTCATCTCCTCCCCAGCAAAGGGCAGGAGGTCCCAAGGTCCCATTGTGACTTAGTTCAGCATCCACTCCAGGCAGATCTGATTTCCTCATCCCAACATCAAGACTGGGTCAGATTTTCCTCTGGAGGGAATGGGCTCCAAGGTGCTTCAGATCCCAAGCTGTGGAACTCACTTTGTAGACCAGGCTGGACTGAAACTCACAGAGATCCACCTGCCTTTGCCTCCCAAGTGCTGGGATTAAAGGCAGGGCATGTGCTCTCACCACCTGGCTTCATATTTGTGTATGAGTGTGTGTGCATATATGTGTGTGGTGTGTGTGTGTGTGTGCATATGTGTGCACACCACCATGCATGTGTGGTTTGTGTGCATGGGTGTATGTGCGTGTGCATATGTGTGCACACCACCATGCATGTGTGGTTTGTGTGCATGGGTGTGTGTGTGTGCATATGTGCACACCACCATGCATGTGTGGTTTGTGTGTGTGCATGTGTGTGGGGTGTGTGTGTGTGTGTGTATGGTGTGTGTGTATGTGTGTGTGCGCACGCACACACCACCATGTTTGTGTGGTTAGAGGACAATTTGTGGGAACTGTTTCTCTCCCTCCACTACATACATCCCAAAGAGCAAACTCAAGTCCTCCATCTTGGCAGACAGCGCCTTTTCCTGCTGAGGTATTATGCCTACCTGCAGAATAGTGTATGAGCAAGTACTCTGCTTGTCCATGGCCCTGGTCTGTGGTTTACCTGCTTACTTAACAGGAGTGTAGAAAGAGGTTTCTGGCCTGGACTAGCCCCACAGTTCAGACCTGCCTGTCACTGCTTATCTGGACCAGCAATCCCAAAGTACCAAAGAAACACATAGACACTTATATTAATTACATGCTGTTTAGCCTATGGCTCAGGCATATTGCTAGCTAGCTCTTTCATATTAATTCAACCCATTTCCAATAATCTGTTCTGCCACGTGGCCTGTGGCTTACCTGTTTTGTTACATGTTGCTTCTTGGGCAGCTGGATCATGTCTCTCTGACTCTGCTCTTCTTCCCCTATCTATGCTCTGATTTCTCCACCTACTTCTAAGATGCCCCTCGTAGGCCAAAACAATCCTTTATTCACAGCATAAAGACATCCCACATCACAGGAGAGAGACCCTCAGCTTGGCTGCAGTGGCTAATAAGGCATGTGTGCCCCTGGTTCTGTTTTGTTTTTGCATAACCACATAATCTTCTTTAAAATATTATCTTTTAATGGTTGTGTACAATGTGTGTGACTGTGTGAATTTCTGCCTTCCTACCCCTGAAGTCATGTCCCTAACCATCTACCACTCAAGACTTGAGAACTAACAGCCAGATACAGTGATTAGTATCTTCAGGGGCTATAATAGGGCTTATAACAGTGTAATACAATAATATAATCTAACTCTTGGAACAAGATTGGTAGATACTGAAATGTCAGCTCTGCTACTTTTACAATTTGCATATATTGGCCTTTGGGCTCAATTACTTTTGAATCCTACATATGACAATAAGCCTAACCCTAAGCCTGATAATGAATAGTGTCTATCTCATGTTGTAAATATTCAATGAGCCGACATGTAAAGTACTAAGCACACATGGAAGGTCCTAAGTAAGCCTGGGTTTTCAATGTTACCACTGAATTACAGTTGTGGACCAGACCTTGTGATGTATTGAGTTCCCCTCATTCCCATGTCCAACTGCATCAAAAGCTGCACAGAACCACACAGGATAATATTGCCGCCTTATGTTCTCTAAGCTTTTTCATATGAGGCAATGGCAATTAACAGCTCCAGGATCCTGAAATTTGCTCAGAAAATGGCCTTTATTAACTGGTATTATTAGTGCTAGGAGTGAGCAAGCTTTTTCTAAAGCTTCCAAGAGAGATCTCAGTAAACAGGGGTTCTTTCTCCTGTCCAGCTACTGGGTGGCCAATGACTACATCAACAAACAGGGATTTGGTCACTCATTTCCTTCCAAGCTGAGGTCACCAAGTAGTGAACACCAGTTTCTGGATCAGATCCATCTCTTTAGTAAGGCTCCCTCATCCACGGGCAGGTTTTTCAGCCGTCTCACTGTTGTGCCGTACTCCTTCTCAACCAGAAGATGACAGATGGCATGCTCGCTAACTCATGGCCGATGTACAGGTACAGGTTCCTCCCTGTGCAAGACCAAGACCATTCCCTGAACTGTCCGTACCTGAGGGAAATCACTGCATTGCTGATGACCTGCTAGGCTCAAGCAGCTCATTTTAAAGAGTGTCTCTCCTTCTGTCTGTCCAGTACATAAGAGTTCTCAGAGTCTTGTCAACTAAGATCCACATCATTTAACTATAATGATTTCTTTTTTTCTGATAAACCAACTCCTGAAGTCACACACACAGTCTTTTAGATCTGTTCTTGATGAGCTAGCAATTGAAGAATAACTTAATAAGAATAAAAGTAGTATAAAATCGGGTGAAATTTTTCTAGCAGTGATTCCTTTGGCCAACTTACCTCCTAACATTTGGGACTGGATAATTCTTTGTATGAAGTGGTCTATATGTTATAGACTTGGTTTTGTTATAAGAGATGTTCTATATACTAATTAGCAACAGGTCTGGCTTGTGGCTTTCAGATATCAGTAGCAGTGACCTTTCTGAACAAAAAGGTCTCCAGATACTACATTGACGAGAAGGGACTGGAAAGCCCAAAGCTATCCCTGGTTGAGAAGCACTGCTGAAATATAACTTACAGGTTCTTCCCCCAGAAGACAAAACCTACATTTGTCTTTGTAAACAGATAAGAGAATCTTGACATAACCCTGGGGAGTCTCCTTCTTGAGAGGGCAACGCCTTTCCTCTCCATCTTCTGTCAAGTTGCTAGTCAGGCCTTTGGTGCTGTGTTTATATGAGTAGTGTAACGAACATGGATTTCTCCTCAGAAGTCTGTTCTTAGCCTTTTCTCAGGCCCTTCCTCTGCTATTCTGAGCCTCTGTTTATCCATTTGTCAGTGAGAATGTGTAAAGGAAGAGAATGTTATGTTGCACAAAACCAAAGAAGTCTTTAAATCTTGTTGAATAATAAATAGAATGATCCAATAATAGGACCCAGCTTTGTCCAGAAATTTCTGATCTGTGCCTGGGGCAGAAAATACACAGGATGGCCAGAGCATCTTATAATATTGGCAACTAATGAAATGCTAAAAATTACAGAAATAAAATTTGTAAATGTAATTTTGAAATATATCAAAGGTACATGGGAGTGACAGCTTTCTACTCTAAAATTGATACAAGTATATTAAAATATAATATAGTATACCCAAACACTATTGCATATAGTAGTTATCTTATCCTGAAAGGCATTATCAGACTCTGATATGCATAGCCTTAGTATTACAAGGCCATTCATGAAGTCTCCCCACAACTCATTTTCATGGGAGCTTCATGTCCTTACCAATCACGTTTCATTTCTCCTCTTACGGGTTTGGAGCAGCTTTTATTTTCCAACTACAGAGGCCAAAGGGTATTGCTTTGAAGCTCTTCACCCTCTTGCCACTTGGACTTTTGAGGACGTCTACAGAGCTGTCATCTTCCTCTCACTTGGTCAGAAATACTGTTGCCCTGGCTGTTTATATGTGCCTTTTCCTTGCTAAGTCAAAAAATTTTATTTGGTTTGTTTCTAAGGAGAAATAAAGTTTGGGAGAACCATTGATGGTTGGAGAGGACTATTGACGGTTATGGAGGACTATTGATGGTTGCAGAGGACTACTGATGGTTGGGGAGGACTATTGATGGTTGGGGAGGATCATTGATGAAGGACACTGAAGGTTCCCTTTTGTAGCTGAACCGTGAGGTCCAGTCCTCCTGGGAAATGGCATGAGTAATGTGGGAGGGCAGGAAGGCAAGGGAACGGTCCTTCAGAGTGAGTTGTCAATATGAAATCCTGGGAGAACAGGTAGGAGGATAAAAACTCAAATGTAGGTGATGAGAATTGGTAACTTCCCTCATATTTGTACCTTTGGCTATGGCTGTAATATCTAAATGTCTAAAAAAATTCTTCTACCATATGTATTTTTAGGAATGGTTTTGTCTGTAGATTCTAGCCACAAAGCACTATATAAAGTATGGATTGTAACATTGTACTTTGTAGCAGTTGATTTAGAATTGTTTTACTATATAGAGAATAATGTTCTGTAACGTTGTTGAATGATTGGCTCGTGACTTGTGGAATCATCTCCATAGGCCTTTCAGTTCTGAGCCTCACAATGAGGACAGTGTTTGCCAGAGTCTGGTTTACTGGTTGTGTTAGTTACTGTGTTAGTGCTGTGCTCAAATACATGACAAGAGCCACGTATGGAGAATGGATTTATTTTAACTCACTCTTCAGAGCTATAGCTGAAGCAGGGAAGTCATGGCAGCCACACTCAAGAAGCAGCAGATGGGGAATGCTTAGGCTCAGCTAGCTTCCCCTTTTATATTTAGTCTAGCATCCAAGCCTGTGGAATACCAGTACCCATGTTAGAATACATCTTCCCAGTTCAATTAATGAAATCTAGAGGATCCCTCACATCCAGAGATTTGTTTCCATGGTGACTGTAAATCCTATCAAGTTGTCAAGATTAACGATGGAATGATGATCTAGGATTGTCTTTTAATGCACAGATACTCTCTAAAATTCTTATTGTGTAAGCTTATTTGACATCCAGTCTCTACCCTTGATGTAGGGCAGGTAACTGCTTCTGAAGGGCACAGAGTTGGGGAAGGGAAGGTACATGGCGGCTTGAGGTGCAGTGTAAAGACACCACCACCCAATCTGCAAATAGCTCCTGCTAACCTGTGCTGAATCCTTGAAATAGTTTCAGGATTATAATTATTCCTTCTATTTTTTTAAATGCTCTATTTCTGGACCATGCTTACTTATTACTCTGATTTGGGTACCGCACTGTTGTTGTCTGTAGCCACATGATCATTTTAGGAACGGTGAACTGAAGTTAACTTACCTCCAGGGAGGGCTAGCCAACCCAGTTTCCTGCTATGATGAAGTGGCCTATATCTGTGCTGCTCAGTGTGGTAGGCACTAAACCACACGTGGCTCTCAAGCACTTGAAATATGGCAAAAGCGTTGCAGGAACTGGCTTTCCAATTTTATTTACTTTTACTTTTATTTAATTTTAAGTAGCTGCCTTTGATACATGGCATGCTGGAGCACGGGCCTAGACAGCTTAGGAATCCTCCACCATAATGCAGGCCCCCCTATGTCAATGCTTTGCATAGTTTATGCATACTGTTTATCTTGAGGGAAAAAATGGTTCTTTTGGAGACCCTATTATCCTTAGAATATTTGCTTTATAGATCACTAGAGAAACAGTTTAGCTTCAGTTTGACCCATTTTAGCTTAAAGCTAAAAAGTCTTGAAGTCATCTCTGAAAACTGGAATTTGGTGAAATGATGAGAGAAATATGAAAATATATGTCTGCTTATATTTACATAAAATTCTGAAAGACTATATTTTTTAAAAGAGTGAAGTTTGCGGAACTTAATTCTTATAACTTTTAGGGAGCAGGGATTAGAGTCCATGTGTCCTTAATTTGCCTTCAAGAGCCTGAACCTTTAGAAAATTATTATTGGCAAGAGGTTATTTCTTTAATTGTAAAAACAAAAGACTGTTTTCTTTTACAGATACAAGTCTGTTATTTGATGCCTCCAAAGTTCAGTGACACTTTAAATTCAAGTTGAGTGTTATTTACAGAGCCAGACAAAAACTCAGTCTCATGATATTTCCTTTAAACTGAGAATGGAATTTAGAGATTATGGTCTGGGAAAGGGGAAGTGTGGCTTATAAATTCATAAATACTTTGCAGATGAACAATCAACTCTTAAAACAGTGACAGCTGTTCCCACCTCCGTCACTCAATTAGATGAATAGATCCGGGAACTCTGGGGAGGACCAGGCAAGGTGAGACTTCTCATGACTTACCTCTTTATCGAGGACAGCCTCCGGGGTGAGGACAGGGCAGTGGGAAAGGAATTACAGGGACAGTGGGGAAAAACCAGACAGGAAAGGGGGACCTGTCTCCTAAGAAAACCTCTTCTAACGTGAAGTTTGTCTTCTTAACACACATGGTTTTCTTGTTTAATACACAATTCTCTCCCATAGATTAGAAATTCAAAAACACTTCTTAGGTTTGGGAGCAAGAATGGTTATTTTTCCATATGAGCAGATTTTCAGTTTTATATGCATGTTTTATTTGGCTTAATTTTACATTAACTCCTCCCTCAGTGTGAACCTTTCATGACTGGGTTAACACTTGCTTTTGGTCTACTTCCCAAATTCACTTTCCTGGTCAGAACACTATGGAGTTAGTTTTCTCTAACTGTGTTTGTTAAACACTGTTGGTGACCGTGAACATGGTTTTAGCTAATAAAATGGTCATTGTTCCCTGAAGCCCTGAAATGTCCCTTCCAGCCTGGAGCTTTTCCCTTGAGAGACATCTAACACCAAGGACTAATTCTCCCTGGTTTTGTGTGTTTCTGTATTTTTATCTCTGTACTACAGTGTGTCCACTCAGTAGTCGGCAAACATGGGGTAATGGTGTTGCTTCCTGATCATCGTTCACATGATCAGGTCTGCCTGGTCTCTATTTGAACATGGAGGCATTGCACTGTAGATTCGATGTGCTTGTGAGTTTCAGCCAAACAGTAATTGTTTCACCTTCTCCGCAGTATTTCAGTATAAGAATGATCTAGATACTTTACCTTTTCAGGATTATTTTCCCTTCCCAGTCTCCATAATGATAATCACAGTTAACTTTTGGAGAAAGCCGGTAGTGACTAGTGCTTTTGCCATTTTTAGGTCACAGGTTTCCATACAATGATCTTCAAATGTACTCATTCCCAATTTTCAGGCTGACTGACATTCCCAGCCCCTGCCACATAAAAGAAAGGGGCGGGGGAGGCTGAGTTTAGTTTTGTCAAAATAACTTGTACTTTGGTTCTACAGTGGGGCTGCTGGGGAAGGGAAAGGTTGGTGCACTGGTGTGATGCAAAAGACTGTGTGTGTGTGTGTGTGTGTCCACAGAACTTGAAGAGTTAATAAAGTTGGATGTCAACTATTCCAAAGTGTGGTTAGTGAGTGGTCAAGGATGTGTTCCTTATCCAGGACAGAAATGGTCCCTGTTTTCTGACAGCATTCATGGAGCATAGGTAAGATGTAAAAATCTGTTGTTTGACTTGTACAAGAAAATAATGAAGAAACAAGAGTATTATTGGATTGGAAAGAGCCAGTGTGGAAAAGGTAAACAGTTAGTTCAGATGAAAAAATAGGGAGTGGGATGGGGAAAGCAGGGCTGAGGTAGGAAGGCCTGCCTAGGGCAGGCTGGTCCCTGCATAGCCACTGTTGTGTGGTGCGCCTGTGAGCTCCTTGCACTCAGGTACCTGCTGTTTTCTAGCTGATGCCTGACAGATCTGATGCCTAGGAGCTTTAGTTCTCAGCATGTATACACTAAGAGGCCATCTTAGCATCGTGTCGGGCTACATACTACAGAAGAAACATCAGGATATAAGAACCACAGTGACCCTACTGTTCCAGGACTTTTGTTAAATTAACTGAGCACTTGAATCCTCAGTGGGAGGCAAATTTCCTTTTAAAATTTACAGCAAGTGAACCATAATATCTAGGATGTGATTCTTCTGTTTCTGTTATTGTTTCTGATTTCTTTGTGCCCTGGAGCTGACAGAATCAACTTGACTCTTTTTTTTAGGGAACAGAATTAGCACACTTGAGTCTGCCATGCCCAGGGCACTCTGTTATAGTTCACCTGTTTTTTTTCCAGATCCTTTCTTCTGGAAAACCTGGTAGGCTTCAAATCAAGATAATCAGTGAGTGACCTGCTTCTGTTGAAAACAGCACCCTCCAGGATGTCTTATGTGGCTCTCAATTGAAAACTATTGGACCCGAAACCTGTAGGGTTCTTGAAGCTAGCTCCTAAAGCCTGTCCCATTTTTTATCTGCAGCATCATTGGACCACTGTTTAGGGCAGGGGTGGGGATTCCGTTTCTAGCACAGGTAACTATTTAAGGTGGTGTTTAAGTAGGAGAGGCTTTACTCCTAACACCGAAGCTCTCTGGGTCCTTCTAATGATGTCAACATGGGCTGTCTGGAGCTTTCCACTTCTCTGACATTAGCAAGGGCAAATGTCGCCAGCTGTCAGCTTTTTAGCCCTGAGCTTACATTGTCTTGCTATGGCTCCTGCTATTCTTTTATTACCAAGCACACCAAGCGCACCTAAAAACATGTCATTCAGAGATGAAAAGTATATCAGAAATCTGAAGACAACAGTAAAGGCAAAGTTAGATTTATCTTTTTAATAATCTGTAGATGTTTAAGAAATTGAAGTGTCTATTTCTGACTCGTAGAATATACTGTTGAAAATATGAGACCAAAGACAGTTGAAGGACAGAAGCATCCTGCTGGGATTCTACACGAGGACATATGTGTTACCTTATAGAAAATCAGTTTGTCACAAACAATGTCATCTTAGTCAGTTTTGTTTACAAATCCTGAACTGGGTTGACATTGTAGTAAGAAAATGTATTTGTGAAGATGCAGTGCGCCTCCCCTTATAAAGTTCCTCTGTACATCGACTTTACTTTTGAAGACTAAATGATGTTGACTCATCTTCATCAGGTGAATCAACTGCTTCCTTTACTCCCCCGCTTAGATGATCCCATTCCACTGGGGAAAGGTTCTCACATGATGTCTGGATTTATGTGTGTTCCAATGCGGTCATTCCTAAATATGGGCTTAGACCAACTGAATCAGAAACTCTGAGTAAACCCTCTAGCGGTCTCCTATTTGCCCTTAACTTTGAGGACCACTAGTGTATAGAAATCCTTCCTGTGGAAGCTTATTGCATAAAACAAAGAAACCATATTAGAAGAAGAAAAACAGTAAGGAAGGGCTCCCATGGGTGAGTCACCATGCTGGTCCATCACCATCGGATGGGAGAATCACCGGAAGGGAGTCACTGCAGAGCAGCTAAACAGTCCTTACCTGTTACACAGCTCTGACTGTGCCCTGGTGCAGATACACATTTTGGGGGACCACCAGTCCCCAAGAGTAGTGCACAGGAAGTGACAGCTGCTGCAAGTGCTGCAGTGTTCTGCTGTGAGCCCAGGTTTGGAAATCACACGGAGGCACCCTAGTTCACCATCTCTCACTGTGTGCAGACCAATCCAGCCTCCTTTAATGCTGACAGTGCCTAACACTTGCATGTCTGGCTCACATTTACTTTCCTTTTTCTTCATCTTTGCCTTGAGCAAAGGCCTCATCTGTGTGGGTCTCTCTGATCCAGTGTGCTTACTCCCATGTTGCCATGGTAGTCCTCCTGACCGACCACTTCTTGAGCTGTGACATTCAAATCAGACCCATAACCCAGGTGTATCAGATTAAGAGTGGGGATTGATTAGTTATTGGCCATATGGAAACCCTCTAACAACCCAGGCAAAAACTGGTGGTAAGGCCCTATTGCTGCAGACGATAGCTGCATTACTCAGTGACCATGCAGAATCAAGCCTTCATCCCTGCTGACTTCATGATAGTGGAAGGTTCTCTGCACACTACCGTAGAAGAACAGTAAACACCAACCCAGCTATAAACCCTTTAATCTATAATGTGGACCCACAAAATAAGCTAGTGCAGTAGTGGAACAGAAGTTATGGGAATAGCCATCCACTGTCTGATTGGAATTAAGGCCCACTCCATGAGATGCAACCCATCCCCAACACACTACCCAGGTGGCCAAGAACTTGAGACTAGACAGGACATGGACCTAGCAGAGTACCAAATACGGCTGTTCTGCTAAAGGAATGTGCAACAAAATGACTCCTAACAGCATTCTGTAATGAAAACCTTGGGGAACCAACCCCAACAAGGTTTTCCCTTAGAGTCCAAGAGATGGCACTTTAGCAGTGAGGACATCTAGGATATATTCTCACACTCTTTTATTTTCTCATTTCATCTTTATTGGCCTGACAACTGCAACAATGAAGGCATGCATAGGCTTGCATACTCCTGCGGACAGTCATTCTTTACAAGACAATGCAGGGCTTGAATTCCTCAGGGTCATAAAAAGGGGTGGTAAGATTCACACACAGGAATTAACCCTCAACTTTGGTTTATGACCCAAAAGTAGGAGTGGCTTGTCTAGGTTCTTCTGGTGGGGGTCATGTAAAGAGTAGAGCAACAAAGCAAGATAAAGGGGGATACCATGTACTCTAACTACAATCCAAAATGATCAGCAAAAAAACATGAACAAAGCAAAGTCCTGTGCTGTTTCTATAAGGTCTTCCAACTGCTTTTCTGACAGGAGGGGCGAATGTTCGCAGTTGCTAGATGACCTGAGTAAACAAGGGAGGAAAGCCTGCCGATTTTCTGGTATAGCACTTTCCCGAAGAGGGGGACTTTTACTCTTAAGGCTCAGTTTGCACAAGAAACAGGACCTGTCACCTTCTAGCTGCTCTGGCCTTGTGGGGCAGCACTTCAGAATAGATGTTTAACACCTGCAGCTAGGAATTGGTTAATTATCTTTTTTCTTATATCACAAACAATGAACCTTTAAGTTAGGATCGTGTGTTAATGATTCCAGGTACAAGTCAGTATAGGGAGTTAAGGGCCTAAGATTAGTGTGTCAGCTCCGGATAGCTCTCTTGTTTGTAGGGGTGGTGATCTTGGGACAAACTACTGTGTCTTGTATCTGTAGCTGTCCTTGGATGTCTGAGAAATGTTTCAAATAAAATACTTTGTCCGAGGGCTGACTCTGCTCAGATGTTTACTAGTAAAGATAATTTCAGGGAGGGCAGACACTGAGTCTGCTCTGGGCAAAGGAACAAAGACCCAATTAGTGAAAAAAGAGATAATATCTGGATGACTGTTTTTACACACACACAGCTGGGAGAAGTTATCCATGTGCCCCAGAAGTATGGGGGAAATTGTGCCCAATAAATGATCAATCACACTGCTTAAAGTTTCTGAGAAATAAATTCTAAGGAAATAACAAATGGGAAAGCTGTAATCACACACAAGGAATCCTCTGCAGGAAACAACTAACACATTCAAAGGTAATAAACACCCTTGGCTCTGATAGGTCAGCCTTGTCAGTGCCAACTGAGTTTCTATTTCATATTTCTGTGGCTCCCATCTCTATACTAGTATGTTAGGGCCTTCCTCAGCCATCATCAGAGAAGCTTCTTCCTACAATTAATGAGAATACAGAGACCTGTAGCTAGACAATGTGCAGAGTGAGCGACCTTGGAACACTCATTCCCAAATGGGATGGATGCCTCCATCAAATCTCTTCTCAGAGCTCAGGAAACTCGGGAAGAGGAGGTGGAAGGTTATAAGAGCCTGTGGAGGATGAAGGGATCAAGGAAACAAGGTTTTCTAGAACAACAAGACTGAGAAACTGAACTGCAGAGACCGGGATGAAATGCACAGGGTTGCACAGGTCTACGTCCTAAGGGGTTCCAGCACTAAGAAGGGAGGCAAACACAGCCTTCATCCATAACCCAGAGCTCTATCCATGTGACAACTGCCCACTAAGAAAAAGTTAGTTTTCTCCAACAGAATCTCACTTTCAAGCCACTCTTAAGGTTAGGCCACATGCCCAGCAGTAGATGGCCCACGGTGGCATTTTGTAAGGATTTTTGTTCCATATGCTTTGTTTGGGCCTTTTAATTATTTCTATTTTTTTGCTAAACATCTTTTGCTTATATATAATAATTTTCAGTTCGGTTTTTATGGGTTTTCTGTGTGTGTGGATATGTGTCTCAGCATCTGTGCATGTCTTACGCTTTTTCTCTGGATTGTTTCCTCTGCTTGCCTGTTTTGTCCTATTCTAGTTTGTTAATTTATTTTATTTAATGCTTGTTTGTGTTCTAACAAGAGATAAAGGACATGGATTTAGGTGGGTAGTGAAGTGGGGAGGGGCTGGGAAGTATTGGGGGGACTGTAATTAGAACAAACTAAGTGAAAAATCTATTTTCAATTTAAGGAAAAAGAGTAGGCATTGCCTCTTCTTGGATCTGAACGTTGTATTGGTACCCTCCAAAGGAATAAATTATAAGAACAACCCTTAGACTTGGTGGTTACACACTGTCTGTTTTGTATAGCTTGAACTAAGCAGAGACTCTCCATCGCTAAACCATTAAAAAGAGATGGCTCTTCAGCTAGTATGCATGCACAGCTGAGGTTTTTCCTAACAGAACCTGTATGCAGAGGACATTTTACCTTGTTACCGGGTGGCTGTGCAGGTATGTCATATGCCCTGTGCCATCTGAGGGCTCCCTGTGCCTCCAGCTATCATTGTTCTTATTAAAGGGCCATATAAACCTTGATGTATATTTTTTCCAAGAATATAAGTATCACATTCCTTGCCCTCTATAAATACATAAAGAAGTTTACCTCTTTCATCTCTAATAAATATCTTAGTCTTCTGTAGACAACATTTTTTTTTCAGAAAATAATTAATTAGATTGTGTCTATGGCATCTGCCTTTTAACAGCCCAGAAGTGTCTTAGCTGCTCATGGACATGCTCTTATCTAACTGTAGGTGCTATCCTCGGCCTCTTCCGTTGTTCTGCAGTGACCTTAGCTGGAGGCTGAGGGTGGAAGGTTTAGCGTCCCAGCATTGCCAGCCCCCTTCCCAGCACCTGCAGCTTTTCCCCCAGATGCAGAACAGCGGTGGTGCTGAGTAACAAGAGAAGTGCTTCCTTACAGGGAGGTGGCACTAGTGTCTGGAACTGTTTTCAGTATTGGAGTTGTACCAGCTTTCTCTGACCACCAGAGGGCACCCACGCCTGTGTGATTCCTGCAGGCTGTGTTCTGTGTGCAGCAGACTATCCCAGGCTTGCAGCTTACCCCTGATGCTCTATAAGCCACATTTTAGCATGAGAGAGCCAAACTTTTATTCTTTAAAATCTGCTTTTTGAAATTTCACTTTTCTTTGCACCTAGACAGAGAAAACAGATCTCAGGCTAAGAGGGGTGGTGAAAAACCCATGAAAATGAATTCCATCAAGTGGCAGTGAAACAATTCCTTCAGAGGTTAAGCGAAAACACAGACTTCTTTGCAAATTCAGAACAAACAAGACCATTGCTTTCCACCTTAGACCTGAGTTCCCTGTCTCATCCAATTAGTAGTAATCTGATGAAATTGTATTAAGTGGGATTTTATAATGGTGAAGAACAGGTGCTTTAGATACAAATGACTTTGACAGCACAGTGAATATAGACGTTATTTCTTACGCACAGTTTGGCAGCATGCCACAAGTCATATTATTACTTTGAATATAAAGACATAGAAGTTCTTGTATTTTCTTCTATACTAATCCAGCGTCATGCCAAGCAGAATGCTACACTTCTTGCCTGCAAAGTTTAGTCTCTTAGGCAAATAATTTAATAGAAAAACCATAATCTCTCTTAATAAGAGTACGGAGTGAGGCCTAGGCAGATAATGGCTTTAGTCAGCAATCTTGACAACCTGAGTTTAATTCCTGGGACTCACAGCTGCAGGAGAATTCCCTGAGCTGTTCTCTGACATTTGTGCCATGATAAGTGTGTGCACACATATAATACATGAGTGTAATTTTAAATTGGTTGAATAATGTGGTTCAAGAGGCCTAGAGGTAAATCCTTGCCTTGTAAACATCAGAATCTGAGTTCAGGCCCCACACCCCACATCCCACACCCTCCACAAAACCAGGCACAGTAGAACCTGCAGCACTGGTGAAGTGGAGGCAAATGGATCCCTGGGACTCATGGGCCACCAGCCTAACCTAGGTCTCCAGGCCAGTGAATGAGGCTGAAAAATTGTATCTGACTATGGCTTCTGGCTTCCACATCCACACAGGTACATGAGTGTGCACACACATACACACACAAACACACACACACAATAGATTACATAGGTGTGTCAGTCTGTGATCTTTTGTAGTACATGCAACTTAGACCCTACCCCTGGCATCTCTTCAGTGTTGTGTTTTTTAGTCTGTCCCATTCGGTGACTTATGAAAGGGTTACCCCTGTATTAATGACCTTCCTTATTAAGTTAGTATACCTGATCTATTGTGTTAGACTTAGTAAGATTTACTAATAAAATTAATCTAGATGTTGAATTTAAACTGTGCTATTTAAAGATGTTTTTCCTGTCCCTTTGTAATGTTAGCATTAATTTAAATAGCAATTTGTATTTTGATCACTAGAGGGCAGTAGGCACACACTGCTGAGAAAAATCTTTTCTAAATACAGAAGATTGTCAATGTTTTCAACGTCATGCATTATAAATCTTTCTTTTCAGGATGTAAAATTTATTTGTTACAAACGGACATGCCACTCTTAATACATAAAGACCTCAGGAATTATTTCAGTGGCCAGTACTTGTTAAACTGTGTGTTCTTGGCTATTTGCATTTGTTGTTTTTCTTAACATCCTTTTATTACCAAAACAGAAAATATAATTTTTAAGGATCGTTAAGTAGTGTCTGTGATTTTTAATAAAACCGTCTTAGTACTTGGTCTTCTGATACCTGATTGTTTTCTGGCTGTGTTCTAGTCTGGTTTGATGTATTGTTTTAAAGGTGCCCAAGGCTGCTCATACTGCGTATTCTTAATGTGTAGGCTGTTACTACATTGAATTTCTTTCAGCTGAGCAAATTTCATTGGGAGATTTGTTAGTGCAGTGGCTTGTCTTGAGGCCCACTCAAGGTTATCAAGTGTCTGGCCCTCATATTTCTTTGGTCCCGTCCCTGACTTGTTCTCTGTGGTGGAAAGACTAAAGGACCTGCTACAAGTCCAGATGGGATCTGCAATCCTGACTGTGTCAACAGTAGAAAGGGGCTGTTCACCTTTTTCAGTGGTGTGCAATACTCCAGGCTCTCCCACTCCTGTGATGCTTTCCTCGGCATTCATCTGCTCCTCCCTAAGAAATCCACTTACAACTGGGGGAAATTCTCATTGTGTGTGTGAACAGAGACACCGGGATTCTACCTCCCTGGGTATCCAGGGAGGAAAAATGAAACACCATACAAATTGTAGTATTCTGCAGCAAAGAAGTGGAGTGGACCTGGGCAAGCAGGGTACAGTATTTGCTACTGTTTGGGGCTTCATTTTTATTTGTTTCACATAGAGACTGTCTGGCTCAGTCTCCTGGTGTTCTTCAAATATAATCTTCATTTCCCATTTCCCATGCATTGCTGTGGCCAGAGTTGCAAGGGTGGCCCTGACTTGCAGGGTCAGTACAGTTTAATGTCTTATTTTCTCTCTGCGTTGTTCTTCTCCTAGCATTAAAGAAACTAAAAACTTAGACTTCCTTCTCTGGTTATTAATACGACCATGCTTAGAAAACAGTCGTTCTAAAATGTTCCTCGAATCTGGTAGCCCTTTAACAAAATCTGCAGTTGCCTGATGCTGTGAGAGCTTGGACCAACAGCTCCAGTTTTCTGAGTGCCTGGCAGCCTTCGCTGGCAGCCTTGCTCTGGCACCTCTAAGTGGCTGTAACCTATCTATAGAGGTTTGTATTCCATCTGAAATGATACGACTGTGTGCCTCTGAAGGACACAGATGGCTGAATAGCGGCCTCGTGACAAAGACAGGCTCCTGGTGTGTTATCTGAATATTGGTTTCTTACCTGCTTTCAGTATTTGTTAGATATTTATTAATCAGCTCACTTAATACAGTAAGATTTTCTCTGTTTTGAAAGGATGCTACTGTATTATCATAATAGCATATTGATTCTCATGATATAGTCTTATCAATTATCATTTTTTAAACTAACAAATTATAGTTTTTGAAAGATTTTTTTTCCATTTTGTTTGTCTCTATGTCTGTGTGGGATATCTGTGTCTAAATGAAGATGCTGAGGACAACAGAAGACATTGACCCCAGAGCCAACCTTAACAGGCAGTCTGTGAGCTGCCTGACATGCCTCACAGCTAGTAGCCCTCTGCAAGAGCAGTGCACACTCGGAACAACTCAGCCATCTTGATAGCCTCAGAAATACTACTTTTCAAAGTAGTTAAGTCACTTGGTGTATGCCTTTAATCTCCACACGGGTAGGCATAGACAGACAGACCTAACGTGAGTTCCTGGACTACATTAGAGGGATCCTGTCTCCAAAAACAAAACAAACAAAAAAGAAGTTAGTATTGGCATAATACTAACTAGATTGTTGGAACCTAGTCTTTGGGCCTCTTATTTTTCTGCAGCTTTAAAAGACATGTACTTTTTTGAGATTAAACTAAGTTTAGAAACATTTTTATTAAAGTACTTTATTTTTGTTTTTATTTTTCAGAGAATTGTGGATTCTTCTTTCCAGAAATAAAAAGAAATCTAGGCAAATATGTGCACCGCTGTCCTGAGTCTGTAAGAAAGTGGCTGCGGCAGCTGAAGGATGCTGGGAAAGTTACTGTATTGATCACCAGTTCTCACAGCGATTACTGTAAACTTCTTGGCACTTACATCCTTGGGTAAGTGACCAGCCATTCTTCATGGATTTCATTGTTCTGCTTTAGGTCATCACTGAGGACTGACATTAGAATGTTCCCTGGAATAATAGGGCTGTTCGTGTAAGATAACAAGCCAGGTGTTCCCACTTCTATAAACAAGGTTTACTGCCTGTCTGCACAGGATGTGCTTGCTCACACGTAGACAGGAGGTATGTAGGTAAGAAGTATGTCAGGATGTTTGCTTGTCCCCAGTTGGACAGGAAGAAGTATGTAGCCTTCTGGGTTTATCTTTGTGCTGACTAACTTAATTCACAGCCATTCTCTGAGAATCCTAGCTAGTGTTCTTCTTCCTGGCCAGTAATTAAAAAATTTGCTTCAAATTTGGCTTTAGGAAAGAAAGAAAAAGAAAGGAAGGAAGGAAAGAAGGAAGGAAAGAAGGAAGGAAGGAAGGAAGGAGTGGATGAATAAATGAATGTACTCCCTGGGAGAGTGGAGGATGTAGCCCCTGTATCCTTTTCAGTGCAGATCCATGCACTGTACTACTTGGCAAAGTCGGGGGTGGAATCAGCATAAAATCAAGGCATGATTTCAAAACAGGCACAACATAATCCAGGCCCTTCTTTACAACTACCTATGTGGCCTGGGATGTAGGTTATAACTTCTTTGAGCCTTAATTTCGTTGTCCTAAACTAGAACTAGGGCAGCAATTCCTTATGAATATAAGGGCATATTTAGATAGTACAGTACCTGCTACCTATACATGTTTGGAAGAATATCTGGTAAGCTTTAATAATTGTTACTATGTCATTCTTGGCAACACCAGGGAAGGCCCATAGTCAAAGCAGGATTTCACAGAGGCTTGTTAGATTTTTTTTTCTAAGATTACAAATACCAGCCAACACAATTGCCCTGAGTGTGAGCCAGCCTGTAGCCCCTCAGCGTCCCTCCATCAATAATCTTTAGCCCTGGGATTTCTACGCTCTTTATCATATACGCAGATTTAGTCTATTCTATGGCATATTTACCTGGGAATGGATTTTCTGCTTTTTGAAAACTATGTAGACAGCTATCCTTTTAGTGAATTAAGGCTGGTGTCCAGGGTGCCTGTGGTAGGCACGTCTTTGGGAGACCTCTGCAGCCCTGGTGTAAGACCATGCATCGGAACACACAGGGATCTTATTTCCCTCTTCCACTGTAGATAATCAAAATCCTGCTTCTCATCTTAATTTCTAGTCTCTGCACATTTTACTTATTAACACGCCCTGAAGCACAGTTTCTCCGGGGTGATGGTGAACTCCATAGAGACCCACCTTTCATCAGATAATCCTTAGCATAATATTACATATACATTGATGTTGTCATTTAAAAATTGTTACAGGACTTTGCTGACTTTCAAAATAAAGTCACTTCCTTGTGTTTTGAACACTCTGAGAACTGTCATTGGACCTAATATAATACTGCACTTGGTAGGACGCGTACAGTAGACTTTTCAGCTCCCAGTTCCCGTGTTCGAGAACATGGATTGTCTCCAGCTACTAGAGATTCTCTTGCTTGCTGAGGTGTTTTTCGAGAGAGAGAGAGAGAGAGAGAGTGAGTCCCACATCTAGGCCAGCACTGCGTCAGCATGCTTGCTCACTTCCTCTCTCTTTCTTTCTCTGTTACTTGCATTTCGTCTCTTTGTTATCTTTGTGCTTTTATTGTCATATTTTCAGAAAAACTGGCTAGTACCCAACCGTCTTCTCTTTCCAGTGCAGCTCTTAACTTATAGTACATAAGTGGATAAATGTAAAGCATGGGAGAGTTGTCCGGAAGATGAGCTTTGGTCCAGGGTGAAGCGCACAGGCAAAGATTCCGTTCTCTTTCCTGTGGAACTTGTCTAATTGCTTAAGGGAAATTGACTTTGTTTTTTAGGAAGGATTTTGCAGACCTTTTTGACATTGTGATTACAAATGCATTAAAGCCTGGATTCTTCTCACATTTCCCAAGCCAGAGGCCTTTCTACACACTTGGTAAGTTCTGTTTTGCTGTTTCTCACCTATATCTTTGATTAACATCAAGTGCAAAATACTGTGTTATGGGGAACATCATGTCTCCTCAAGAAGAAAAGGAAAATATAAACGTGTTTATATTAAACTTCACTCAACTTTGCTTATATCTCACTTTATATGGTTATCATCTGTTTACATGTCAGACTCTCCCTGTTTTTAGTGACAAAGGGCATGGATCTCACCTGGAATGTTATGGTATAAGTAATACACTGTAAATGCCTGAGGGAGTGGATTAATAAGTCAGCATCAACCATCTGGGAAGCAGAAGTTCCTTCAGAATTCACAAAGATCAAAACAACACAAGCACACATGCATGCACGTACACACATGTACACAAACATATAAACACATACACATGCACACTGACACAGCAGGCATTCTCTACAACAGGCCAGGTTTTCAGAGAAGGCCAGTGAGAATTGTCACAGTCATAAAGAAAGAGACTGATGGAGAGACAAGGTTGCGTAAAAAGAGCAGATACTTTACAGTTGAGAAAGAATGATGGACGTGAGCTTGTCCTCATAGTATGGAGGTGAAATGATGGATGTGAGCTTTTCCTCATAGTGTGGAGGGGAAATGATGGGCGTGAGCTTCTCCTCATAGTGTGTAGAGAGAATGATGGGCATGATCTCACGGGTACTCAGAGCTTCCTGTGTAAGCATCTGAAAGAAGCAGAAGATGGTCAGGATAGAGCAGCAGGACTGGGCAGGGTAAAGGACAGAAAGTTTCATTTTCATCTGTATTTGTTTTTTAACTAGGTCTCAAGAGAGCAAAAGTGTGACCAGATTTTCATCCCTGTGACAAAGTCTTTTGTACTTTTTATCCTTTTCTCTAAAATACTTCATGACCACAGTTTCCTTTCCCTCATTTTCCCAGTACCTCCATCTTTCCTTCTTCTCCAGATCCACTGTTCCTGTTTCCCTTCAGAAAAGAGAGGGCCTCCCAGGGACATCCACCAAACACTGTGTAACAAGTTACAATAAGACTGGGTACAGTCCCTCACATGAAGTCTGGGAGAGGCAACCCAGTAGGAGAGAAGGGTCCAGAGAGCAGACGAAAGAGTCAGAGGCACCCCAACTCCCATTGTTAGCAGTCTCACAAGGACACCACATACACAAGTATAACATAATGCAGAGGGCCTAGTGCAGACGCACGCAGGCTCTGTGAGTCCCTGGGACCCACGCTTAGTTGGTGTCCGTGTGCCCTGCTCAAGGTGTTCTTGACCCCTCTGGCTCCTACAAGTCTTCTCCCTCTTTGAAGGGCTTCCCAGAGCTCCAGGGGGAGGGACCTATAGAAATCTCTAGTTTGGGCTTTCTCTGCCTGTTTGGCTGTAAGCCTCTGCACCTCCTGATGCCTGAGGAAGCCTCTCTGGTGACAGTTGGGCTAGGCACTGATCTCTGAGTATAGCAGAATATCATCAGGAATCATTTTAATGATTTTTTTCTATTGTAGATTTCTGACAAAATCTTAAAAGGAGAAAATGTTTACTTATGTTGATAGTTTCAGAGATTGGAGCCCAAGTCACTCAGTCTTGTTATTTTGAGCCTGTTACAAAGTGGACTGTCATGGGAGAGTGTGTGTCACAAAAAAATAAAAGAAGAAAAGAAACGAGACCATTGTGGAAGAGAATGTGGGTGAATTGATCTGCTCCTCTTGTGGCTTCCAGGAAGGAAGGCACGGTTCCTAATGTAACTTTCAAAGGCCTGATTCCTTCAAGCCCCGCCTCCCAAAAACTTCTCATTTCCCAGTAGCATGACTAGCTATAACCAAGTTTTCTTTTTTTTTTTTTTTCTCTTTTTTTTTTTTATTTTGTATTTAACAAAAAAACAGTAACATGAATTTAAAATGAGGAAAAGTTCACAATAACTATGAAGAGGATAAGAATCATAAGCATGGCTTATCAAGGGTGGTAATGCAAATAAGACTGCTACACATATATTTACTATGTGTTCAGCTTTCCCTCTGAAATTTTTTTTTTCCCATCCCTGTATATCCTTATTCAAGGTCCCTTCCCCCTCCCACCACATCTTGACATTTGTCTTCTCCACAACTCCCCATCCCCTCCCTGGGCAGGGAGCAGACAGTCCTATGGTCCCACTGACCCAATAATGCTTGGATCAGTCTCCACTCCTGACCAAATCCAGTTTTGTCCCCCCTCCCTCAAGAGTGAGTCTGGTATTCCTATAGTTGGAGTGGGGTTCGAAGTGTCAGTCCAGGTATAACCAAGTTTTCAACACAAGCTAATGGCGTCATTTAAGATCCAGACCATAGGGGCTGGAGAGATGGCTCAGTGGTTAAGAGCACCAGCTGCTCTTCCAGAGGACCTGGGTTGGATTCCCAGCGCCCACATGGCAGCTAACAACTGTCTGTAGTTCCAGTTCCGGGGAAACACCAAGGCAAATAAATAAATAAATAAATAAATAAAGTTTTAAAAAAAAAAGATCCAGACCATAATATTCAGTGACATTAACTCTAGAGAGTATTTTCTGTCCTGTACAGGCACCTTGGTCCAAACAAAGTTCCCACCCACAGTCCTGTAGCTGCTTATAAAATAATTACTCAGAGGCTTATATTAATTACAAACTGGCCTATGGCTCAGGCTCATTACCAACTACCTCTTATGACTTAACTCATTTCTATTAATCTGTGCATTGCCACATGTTCCATGGCTTTACCTGTGTTCCACTACATCTTGCTTCCTGGGCAGCAGCCTGACTCCACCTTCCTTTGTCTTTATCTCTGCTTGAATTTCCCACCTGCCTCTAAGCTGCCTTGCCATTGGCCAAAATAGCCTCTTTATTAACCAATGGCAATAAAGCTATTCACTGTGTATAGAAAGACATTCCACATTATGAAAGGTTTTCAGTATTGCTCTGTTTAACTGATGGGGATCCAGAGATAAATCGGCTGTGTAGGTACTGTTCTGTAGAAGCTCTCCTATTGGACTCCTCTGCAGCGTGTTCTCTCATCGCTCTTACCACATCGGATTTGCAGCCTGGTGTGATAAAAACGATGATATGAACTCTGCTTTCAGTTATGTTTATAAATGGACTTCAGAACATTTTTTATTAAACATATGGCATGAAAGTATTATAAGTCTTAAAGTATACATGTTCTGGGGCCGGAGAGGTGGCTCAGTAATTAAACCACTTGCTGCTCTTGCTGAGGACTAACTAGGTTCAGTTCCCAGGCTCCTTGTTGTTGACACCTCCAGTCCCAGGGACCCAACCCCTCTTCAGGCTTCTAAGGGCAGTGCATACAAGCAGTGCACATACACATATCCACAATGTAAATAAGTAAATCATAACAATATGTGTGTATAAGAAATACTGATAATAAATATACTCTATTGTTTTGTTTTTTAAGTAGAGACTTAAGTAGAGCCTCACTATGTAGCCCTGGTTGGTCCACAACTCACAGAGTAGACCAGGCTAGACTCTAACTTTATGGTCATCTTCCTGCCTAAACATAACATTTTTCAAAATTACCACATTTGTGGTTCTATGAAGACTTTTCCAAAAATATATACTTTTCATAACTGTAGTTCTGTTTATTAACAGCTGAAATTATATATGTATGATATATACTATGATGCTTTAACATGTGTGTACTATGTAACTCAAGCAGTTTAACACATGTGTTATTGTTCTTAAAACCCACTTTTCAAATGTCCATTACATTCTTGCGAAGGCCAGACACCAGGAGGTCTGGTGAATCTCTTGCACTCATCCTTCCGACAATCCATCTTTCAACATCTCTCCAATTGCCTTCTCCCCCAGCCTTTCTTAGCCATGGCTTTAGCCTGTTTCCAGGTCAGTTTTTTTTTTTAAATATTCTTCACATATATGAGATCATATAGCATTAGTCTCTGTGCCTGGTTTACCTCACTTAACCTTATATCCTCTAGGTTCTTTGATAGTGTTACAAATAAAATTGCTTTCTTCCTAAAGCTGAGCAGCATTTCCCTGCGTATGCACATGCCTGCCCCTCCACACCTGCAGCTTCAGCCAGCGTCAGGTCTGTATTAGTCAAAGAAATTGCATAGGCACTGAACATAGCATGAACAGATTTCTCATTGTCCTTCTCTAGATAATACATTATAACAGCTCTTCAGGTCTCCTTTATGTGACATCAGGTAAAGGAAATAACTAAAGAAGATAGTATGAACGCAGATAGGCATGAATACAGATGCAATAGTATTTTATGCTAGGGACTCTGGAAGGGACTCTAGAGCAGGCCTCCTGTGAATGAAAAAGGATAATTATATATGTGTAAGTTTTTCTTAATTTCTTAGTTTATGTGGACTGCTTTGTATTGTGACCACTAAGAAAATACTGTAATGAATATGGGAATGTAGATATCTCTTCTGTTTGCTGACTTTGTTCTGTAAATATGTGTTCAGCGGTGTGATTGCTGAGTTATATGGTAGTTCTCTGTATGGCAGGTCCATGAATGAGACCCCAACTTTTGTACATGGTAAGCTCACTGGGGCCCATACTCAATAGTATGTAAGAATTCCCTTTTCTTGATGTTCCTACCATGTACTGCTTGTGAGTTGTTTTTATTATTATTCTATTATATATTACATCCCAACCACAATTTCCCTCCCTCCCCTTTCCCCTCCCTCCCCTCCTCCCCTCCTCTCATTTCCCACTTCCCCTCAGAAAGTAAGCAGCCTTCCAGAGACATCAACCAAATATGGCATGATCTGTTACAATAATACCAAGCATATACCATCATATCAAGGCCAGTAAGAGGAAAAGGGTCCCACGAGCAGGCAAGAGAGTCCAAGATAGCCCCACTCCACTGTTAGGAGTCCCACAAGAGCACCAAGCTACTCAGCCATGACATGTATGTGAGGGTCTAGGTCAGACCCTGTAGGCTCCCTGATCTCTGTGAGCTTTGTTCTCACGGTGTCCTTGTCCCCTCTGGTTCCCCTGATCCTTCCTCCCCTTCCTCTGCACGACTCCCTGGGCTCTGCCTAATGCTTGCCTGTGGGATTCTTTAACTGCTCCTACCAGTTTCTGGGAGTAGATGAGGAAGTCTCTCTAGTCTTTTTTTTTTTTTTTTAATTAATTAAAAAAACTTTCTAAAAGGATTGAAGTGATATCTCTTTGAGCCTTTGATTTGCTTCCTCTTATTGATTAATGATGATGAACTTTTTCATACATTTATTGGCCATTTGTATATCTCTAGAGAAATGCTTCTGCAGGTCCTTTGTCTCATTCAGGTTGTTTCTTTTCTGCTGAGTTCCTTATATATTTACAACTCTGGTCGTGGGACCTGGGAGAGTGGAGCCTGAAAATGAGGTGGACTAAAGTCTCATGCAATAGCCAGTTTTATTCAGAGCATCAGACACTTTACACTCCGGGGGTAAAGGAAAACCACTTGAGTAAACTTCTCACAGTTCAAGCTCTATGTAATTACAAGGACAGGCTACACACAACAAAAACATGTTTGTCCATAGATGCATATAAAGGACAGTGTGAACATCTTACTAAATTACAGCAGCAAGCAATAATGGATAATCTGAAGTAAACTCAGTCCTGTGTGCTACCCCTGGGAGAGACACAACACATTCTGAGAGCAACTCTGTGTTTTGAAGAAACTGAGGTGACAAGACTCTTGTCTTGTTTTCTTGGAGTGTTCTCACAGGCACTCAGAATTCTCCTCACATGGCTCTATTTATGAACTGTGTTCCAATATCCTCCCCCTCCTACTTTTATTTTTTAAATGCAGCATTCCTGAGCAGTTTTTGATTTGAGGTTTTGGTAAATCTAATTGTCATTGGATTCTTGAATATCCTATAATCAAGAAAATTGTAAACATTAGATCAGTGGAAACATTATGTACAGTCCTCTGCCACCAAGAACAGGGATCCAAACTGTGTCCAGTATTGTTGATTACATGATTATTGTGATTAGAAAAATCTAGAGTATAGCTTGAAAAGAGACCCATACGATCAGTAGTTTCAATATCCTGTAGTGTGTAAGCCCATGTTTGCCTTTAATAGGAACACAAATACTATGGTGTCCTATGCAAATAAATGATTTAAATCCCAAGAAAAAGTTAAGTGCAGTACATTCTCCATATAAATGAATGAGTCTATTACAGTCCCAAGGTCCAGTCATAAACACGGGGTCACTAATAAAGATAACAGAATTTCCAGCCATCCAGTCTACAAGCAAAGTTTAAGCAAAGGAGGATGAGGTACATAAGACAATACACTTGCCCAGAGGCACTCACTGCTGACACACAGGTCAAAGCAGCTAGCATTGCCAGAAAGAGATTCTCAGATGACAAAGACTCTGCCTGTTTACATCTTCCTTAATGCATAGGGCCCCAGATGTGCGGACTCGACTTCTGATGATATGGTTGATATCTTATTTTGTCCTTTACCTAGAGATTTGCTATCTTTCTGGTGACTTCTACTGCCTTCTCACTGTCTGTCATTGTCCTTGATGGCTCAGGGCCAGAAGAGCCAGAGAGGAATCCATAATGTTTCAGGGAGTCCATTTGCAATGACAGATGTATACTTCTTCCAGATTTTGTTCTGGAGAAGTAAAAATAGGGCAGGTTAATGCATCAGTTTGCTTACTTCCTTCTGGAAAAAAAAAATACAGGGAGGTTAGTGTGCAGGAATATGAGTCTATTGTTGGAAATAATCCTACAAGAATCTGAAACAAGATTTAAGGGTTTTTGAATTAACCATAATAAATGAATCAAAACAAGGTCCACCTGTTGGGCTGAGGAAAAAAGTATTAATAGATTGATGAATATCTGGACCATGGATTCCTCCTGTATCCTTAGATGAACCATCAGTCACTGTCTGCCTGTGGAATGGGAGGAGGTTTGAGTAAGGTAAGCAGTTAGTATTTTATGGCCCGTGTGGTGTAAATAAATCCATTCAAAGGTCTGTCCTACTGTGCTGTAATACCTGTAGGAGATAGTTTCGTGGGGAAAAGAAGTTTAAAGGCAGTGACGGGTGTACATGATACATAAATGCCTCTTTTAGTCTTGATTCAAAGAACAAACTCTTTTCTTGCCTCTCGAGATAATATGCAAAGACTATCTATTCAATGCCACCTCTCTGTCTAGAGTTTTAAATCAATTGGTTAGTGTACTAGAAATACTAAGCAGAGCTCATGAGGCCAGGAGGAATTGGTAAAAAGAATTCCATTTCCCTGCCATGCTCTAGCTTGTCTAAGTTACAAAGATAGCTGTTTCATGATCTCTTCTAAGTCCTCATCAGAAGTGGAAAGAATTCAAGGTTAAGTTGGTTATCAGATTCCTCACCCCATGCTTCAGGGTCGTGTACTGGCAATGGAGGATGTCTGTTTAAAGGGGCTCCAGGAGAAGATCAGAGGGAATGTCACCAGCATAGTTATCGGGGGTGTTTTTACTATTGATTGTGCCTGAATAAGGAAAATCTTTTTCTCCTCTTTTGACGATTTTAAAGTTTGCTCATCTAGTTTGTATTCATTCAAGGAATTGACCATCTTTTCTTCATGATTCATGTCTTCCTTATCAGCTTTAAATATTTGAATAACAGTCTGGATTAATCCCCAAGTGACCCAAAATTGAACAGGGATCTTTTCCCCTAGTATATATGTCTTTTCCATATTATTTTGGACTCTGTTCCATACTCTTAAATCTAAGAGGAAGCTAGGGATTGTACACATAAACAGCTTGCAAGCAATCTAATAGTCATGATTGTAGTACCTGTGCCCTCCTTTCTCTAGAAACGATGCACAGGCTGAGCATAAGGCAAAGCCTTCCCTCGCCCTGCCCCATCACGCTCCTTCACCTCCTTCTGGAGAGCCCCCACTCTTTTATCCATAGGTGACTGTAGGTCCCTGATTCCTGGCAACCCTTGTTTACCACTGTAAAGGTGGTGGGACATGATGGGAAAATGGAGCTGAAAAATGTGATGAACTACATAAATAATAAATGCAGTAGTCAATCTTATCCAGGGCCTCAGACAATTTATATTCTGAGGTCTAAGAAGAACCACAAGAGTAAAGTTCTTATGAGTTCAAGCTCTATACAATCACGGGGACAGGCCATAGATGGCAAAGGCATGTTTCCATAGAAGTATGTAAAGGATAGTGTGAACATTGAATAAGAGCAGCAAGTGGAATTGAGTCATCTGAAGCAAGTTCACTCCTGTGGACTCCACCGGGGAGGAACGCAGACACATCCCAAGAACGAGTCCATGTTTTTGGAAGAAACTGAGGTCACCTTTGTCTTGTGTTCTTGGAGTGTTCTCACTAGCACTCAGAATTCTCATCACACAGCTTCATTCGTAGAATGTATTTTAATACTTAATGCATTTTGCATCCTAGCCCCTTGGGGTTTGCAGATGTATTCTCCCTCCTACACATGGCCTTTTTACTCTAAGGACTGTTTCTTTTGCTGTGAAGAAGGCAGCTTCTTAGTGTCACATAACCCATTTGTCCATTCTTCCTCATCACCCATGATTTGAAACCCAGAAAAGTTTTATAAAACCTGTTTATAATTCCATTCTGCTGTTTCAGAGGCCATATTGGCATGGAACTATACCCTGTTGTGACTTATATAGGATGCCTAGAAACCTCAATTGTAAGTTTGCCTTCATGCCCATAGTATAGATGTTTAAAAATGCCTCAGTGTTGCCTCAGTGTTGGAGTGCGTCTAAGGTTCTCTGGTGCCTTCATTTCCTGGACTGCTGATATAAAAGATTGAAATGTAAGATACAAAGAATCCTGAAGTTTGGGGGTTGAAGTCAAATAGATGAATTTGGGAGCGTAAGAGAAGGTATGGAGGTCTGCTCGTCAGAGCTTTACATTGCTGCTGCTTTCCGTGGCTCTTGCCTATTTCCCTATTTGTTTCCTGTAAGCTCTGCCCTCTCCGGCTGTATCAGTGCCCTCCCCCCATTCCGTTTACATTTTCTTGCTAATGATCACACCCTTCTGTGTGTGCATCTCCTTTTTCTGTTGGCCTTCAACACTGTGGATGCTTTGCTGTCACCCGTGTACGGATGGGTCTCAACTGTTTGTTCTCTGACCTACACAGATATAGTCTCTTACTCTTTCCACGACTCAGAGCAGGACTAGAAACCTTGGTTACTCATAGGAGCTCAGCAGTCCCCTTCCACTTAGCTCGCTGTAATTCCCACAGTCCATATTCTCTTAGGGATTTTGCCAGCCACAGATCTTATGAAAACAATGAAAGCTCAGTCATTTTCTGGGTTGCCCTGCTCCACATCTGTCCTTCGGCTCACCAATACCTTCCTACCTCTGCTCTCATCTTCTCTCAGGTGATTTGGTGCAGCAAGCAGTATGCTTGGGTCAGTCACCGAGCCCCAGCCCACGTCAGCCTTGTAACCCTCAAGCCATTATCCATGTTAACGACGCTCATCAGATCAGGCCTTTGTTATAATCACCAGAAGTAAATTAAATCTTTGTTCCAAACAGTTGAAGGCAAGGAAATAAAGACAGTGACTTTGCTGAAATAGAAAATTCCAGGAGCCAATCTCTGTGTTCAGAGTGTCCTTGAAGAGTGGCATGTGCCTTACATCAGTGGTTGTCATGGTAACTAAAGAAGAGCTGTTGGTGCTGCAGCCAATGGAGGCCTAGCAGCTCTTTCAGCCTGATCCCTGCTGACCTTAAGAAAAGTGTGGGGGTGAGAGAAGCATCATATCGACAGAATCTGCATTCTTCCTGCGTCCTTTTTTGCTCTATGCAAAGGGAGACCACAGCCCTTACCAGTGCTGAGGTTGGGGGAGGGAGGGAGGGAAGGGGCCTCTGCCTTACAAGATCATACATTTCGAATGGACCCAGTTCCTCTCTGGCCTCTGCACTGCCAACTCACTCCCACCCCACTGTGGAAATTCAGCATACATCTCTTGTCCCTTGGTCTCAGCTGTTGTGGACACGTGGCCTCCCCCATCTTTCCCTAGCTTAGTCTCCTAGCACAGCACGTCAGTGCTTTAAACATTTGTTTTCCTTCCGTCTAGAAACAGAGACGACCAAGCTGATGAATCACCTTGTGTGATTGCCTCGCCCGCCGACTTAGCCCTGAAGCTGCGCAGCCAGAGCCCCTTATCTCCACCCTCCCCCATCACTGCGCAAACCTTACGTAATCTCTCTCTCCCTGCCGCTCCTCTCCTAACTCTTCTGCTGCTTCTCGTTCACACTGGCTTGAATTTGCTGTTAAGCAGGTCACTGTTGCTCCAGTTACTCAGTGGCAGGCACAGTATGTATTTAATCACATTCACACAGTCATGTAGGTTCTTCCCTAATGGGTACTGGTTACAGCATCTCTGCCGTAAACACATTCTTTTATTCTTCCTCCAGATCCTCGTCCTGGCTCCTGTCTCTGTCCCTGATTCTGAGACTGCAGTGTATAAACAGAATTACCTATGGTGCTTGTTAAAATGGAGACTAGTTCAGTGGACCTGATAAAGCCTTGCTTTCTGTATTTCTAAGCTCAGAAGATGACACCCTAAAGAACAAGGAAATACAGAGGAAGCATCCTCCTCCTGGATCTGCTGACTCCCTAACCTCACTAACAGACAGTAGAACCTTGCTGGTCCTTCTAGAGCTCCGGGTAGTTAGTTCCTGGCATCATGGCAAGTTGCCTGCTGAGGTTTCTCTCTGGGTGAGATGTGCTTCCTATGGGGAGCAGCTGTGTTTAGGAAGCTGCTCTTAGCCCTGGGCCCCTGATATTGAACCATCACTGAATGAAAGTAGCTGAATCTGTTTGTACCAGTAGGCACACTGGGATTAGAGATGTGTGCTTACCACATTGGGCCTATGTGGGATCTGTATTAGCATTTCCGTAATTGTTCAAAATAGTTTAGATTGGATAAACATTTACTTCATGTTATAGTGAGTGATATGTATTTCACTTGTTATAAGGTTAATAAATTGCTTCCCATTTAACTACAGGGACTGTCTACAAATACACATATAAGGTGATTTTTATTACAAGTCATACATACTTAGGGAGCCTGCTTATGACCTTTTCATGTAGAAATTAAACGTTAGCTTGACGTAATTATCAGTATGTGTTTATGTAGAAAATCATATAGATATGTGTTTTCATACCTGACTTCTATAGCTTCCCCCTTCTGTATAGACTCTTGTCCATTCCAAAGTTGATTTTATAGCAAAGCCAACAAAAGTTAAGCTTTAGGACCCCCTCAGTTGTCCTTCTCAGATCCAAGGAGAGACTGTGACCACTTGGTATTCATTCTCTAAAAGGGTATATAGCATGTGGCATGTCTCAGTGAGACCATTCTTAGAGCACAGCAAAAAAGGCCAAAGGTAACAAGACCACAAGAAAGAGCAAGTCCTCTGCTTTGAAATCTAAAGTCATTGCATTCCTGGGAAAGGGGGCTTCTTCCTCCCTCCCATGTAATTTTCAGAGCTGTGCTAATGGCTACCAGAGTCTTTGATGACATCATCTTCTTTGTTAAACTTTGTTAAACAAGCAGATAATCTTCAGCTGGCAGCCTGTGTCCAAGGCATATAATAGCAGGCACAATCCCGAGTGTCAGATACACTTCCTTCACTAGCCTGTTTCACCGGGGGCAGGCGTAGGGAAAGTTGGAGAGGAGACATAGACCAAGTACTGATGGGAAGAAGGCAGTTTGGACCAGCTGACCCTCATGCTGTGATATCAGGTGGTCTCCACTTTTCTCTCTTCCTGGCCTAAGCTTGGGTGAAGGAACTGAATCATCTGGGGTGCAGTTTTCTTTTGTTTTGTTTTCTGAGACAGGAATTCTCTGTGTAACAGTCCTGGCTGACCTGGAACTCACTGTATAGACTAGGTTGGCCTCGAGCTCACAGAGATCCACCACCCTCTGCCTCCAAAATTCTGGGATTAGAGAGGCATGTGCTACCACTGCCCAGTTGTAATATTTTTAATTAAAAAAGAAATTATACAGTATATTCTGATCATATTTTTTCTCTTTCTCAACCCCTCCCAGATTCTCCCTATTTTCTCACCTATGTAACTCCATGCCCTTTCTTTCTCTCTCTGAAAAACAAACAGAAAGAAAAACAAGAAACACAGTGACATACACACCATGATATACAAGTGAAAGATCAATAAGATCGAAAAGAAGTCTGCCAAAATACCATTGGATTTGTTTTGTGTTAATATACCCAGTGAGACTCCATTTTTTTTTCTTCAAAAGCAGCTACCAATTGCAGATAGCTTCTTTGTTAGGGATGGAGCCCATGTCTGCCTCACCCCTCAGTGCTAGAATAGGATATAAATTTTTAAGCCTGAATTTAACACCTCGCTGATAAAAATCTATTTCCTCTCTCCTGCTTCCTAAAAAGCAGGGTTTAATTGAGTTTCCATGATCAGGTTGACTGATCGAACCATATTATTAAAGCAGAGACAGGCTAGCAAGATTCCTCAACAGGTCAGAGTGCTTCCTGCCAAGATAGAGTCCCCACACCCTGAGTTTATTCCATAGACCCAATAGTTGAACAGAATCAACTACTGAGGTTTGTTCTCTGACCTGCAAATGTGCACCATGCCCTGCATGCACCCGTGCCTGTATAAATAAATGTGAACACACATGGTGCTTACTGAATGCACGTGTCCTTCCCATATGGTTTCCTTCTGTACATGCTCTATGGCCCTGGATGTAGCCCAACTAAAACGTGCTTGTCAACCATGTTTGCAGAGAACGATGAGGAGCAGGAAGAGCTGCCCTCCCTGGAGAAACCCGGCTGGTATTCCCAAGGGAATGCTGCACACCTTTATGAGCTTCTGAAAAAAATGACCAGCAAGCCTGAACCCAAGGTAATTTCTGATTGATGCAGAGTCCTTCATGTCCAAGTGCAGGTACAATGGTTGTGAACAAAATCATGGCTGTAAATGGTTACAATTAAGTGCCTAGGTGGGTCATGTGCCTCTGAGCATCTGCTACATTTCTTCTTTTTCCTCTTCTGACTAGATACACTTTTGGGAGATACTTGGTCTTTATCTGTGACAGAGAAAAGCAAGGATTTCAAAGAGGCCACAGTTACAGGAAGTACATGATTAAGACATGGGATGCCTGAGAAATGGCATTCTAATAAGTAATCAAAGGACATTTTATACATAATATAAGCTGTGACTGACATGACAAGGACTGGCCAGCTTTCCCTTAAAAATTGCTTGCATTTGACCTTTTGATCACATTGTCAAGGTTAGACACTGGTGTGTATTTACCCATAATCCTTTCCTCTATATGACATATACCATAAGCCCAGTGAACAGAAGAAACCATTGAGTAGCTGAGCCCTGGTCCAGGCTTCCTGGTCAGGGTTTCAGTGGACACAGGACCTGGATGAAGAGCATCTGGTTCTTACCCCTTAACCTCACACCCTCTTCAGTGAATTGAAGGGTGTGGTCTGGATTAATGAGGCTTATTTCAGAAGATCCAGGGCACCCAGGGTTTTGTTTCAGCAGATCCAGAATGAGTCTCAGGGTTTATAAACTCTTGAACAGTGGTTATGCTGTGTGTTCTTAATAACAGGCAATCCCTACAAGCTGTTAGTTTTGTTCTAGAGGCAGATTTCATTATAGACATGTGAAAATACACAGGCTCGTTTCTTCATTAGGAAAATCAGATCAAATTGTTTCTCGTAATCTACCTCCCTTCCATCTTCAGCAAACCCGTGAATCAAATATCACAAATAACTGGTCATCTGTGAAATTATTTATGGAAGTTTAAGTCACTTACAGCACATTTGATCCTTATACCCTATGCCTGTTGAGGACCTTTCTTCTGTTTTCTGGGCAGTGGCCACCACTCGCACATCCATGCTTCATTAAGAATTTTCCGTCTCAATCACAGGTCGTTTACTTTGGTGACAGCATGCACTCAGATATTTTCCCAGCCCATCACTATAGTAACTGGGAGACTGTCCTCATTCTCGAGGAGCTTCGGGGACAAGAAATGGAGAAGGCTGAGGAAGCAGAGCCTCTGGAGAAGAGAGGAAAATACGAGGTAAGGACCTGTCTGTCCTTTTCTTAGGTGCGTGAAAGCTGAAGTCTCCATATGCTGCCTGCTGTTAGAACGAGCCGGGAATAGTGACATATTCCTGTAGACTCACCAGATGACAAAGAGAACAAGACGGTCAGTGTCTCAGGGCTAACCTTGGCTACATAGTGGCTTTTACCTCAGCCTTTGCTTCATGAGACCCTGCCTCAAAAACCAAATTGTTCTACCTTCCTCTTTCTGTAGTTTATATTTGAATCACTATTATTTAATGGCTTCTGCTTAAGTAGACAGCTGTAGCCAACTTAGTTGTATCGTCTGCTTTTAAGAACCTACTATGTGCTATCATTCCATCATGGACGGGGAGAACTGTATGAGATCACCCCCCAAACTGGGGAGCTCTGGATATAAGGGACAAGGAATCTTTTTTTTTTCCCCAGTGGCATAGCGGCCGCTATGTTGCCCATGCTCCAGTAAAACAGCCCATACTTTTGCTCCCGCCAGCAGCACTAATTAAACTCAGTGGGTCATTTTTTAAAAAGACACAAAAGTCAGAAAGGACTTGTGGGGAAGGGGTAGTTGGGGGAGGTGTTCAAGGGGAAGGAGAGAAGAAGTAAGAGAAGAGGTGAATATATTCCAAATCCGTAATACACATGTGTGAAATCATCCAGGGAAAAATACCGAAAGAAAAAACAAATGTAATCTGTCACATATCTCTCTGCCTAGGTTTAAAAGTAAATGAAACAATTCTGTGTTTCTTCACAAATATCTTCTGACATAAACCTGAGAATCCCAGCTGACCAAGTCCTGTTCCTGCAGTGTGGATAGAGCTCAGGCCTGTTGCTCTGAGCAGCAGAGTATACAGAACACCTCGTGCCTGTTCCCTCCACCTCTTCCCTGTCTCCTGGTGGAGGGGACAGAGCTCAGACATCTTCAATCTCAGCAGAAAGGAGATAGTCCCTAGAGAAAACTCTGAGCACATTCCCACTCCAGAAGAGTCTCTTGCAGTTATTAAGAAAAATATAGTTTTCCATCTAAGTGTCAAGCATGTAATATACAAAAAAAAGTCTCTCTTTCTCTTCAAAAGCTGCCTACAGAAAGATTTAACTCTATTATTTCTAATGACTTTATTCAGTCTAAATGAGCTTTCAAAAGTAAAATTAGTTAAACATTATCTTCTTTGCAAAAATATAACAGGTTCCCAAACTGGGCTTATAGGTTTCTGTAGCATTTCCCTCCTTCCCTTTATTCAGTGAGGGAAAAATTCCTCAAGACCAGCTCACCGCAGATGCCCCTGACCACAGTTGTTCCACTCTCTTTCAGGTGCCACAGGTAAAGCCTCTAAATTCCTCATCTAATAAATGGGGCTCATATTTTATTGATTCAGTCTCGAGACCTGGGAATGCAAAAGACTCCTTGGTTTATACGTGGTCCTCTAGGAGAATCAGCTCCTACAGCACCATTGCAATTCCAAGCATTGAAGCAATTGCAGGTAATGGGAATGCCTGGCAAAGTCCCTGGCCAAGATACTAACTGTTGGAGGCGTTGTCTCAAAAGAAGGAGTCCTCCCAAAACACTGTTATTTTTGACCTTTATTTTGGAGATAATTTAATTACATCTTTTCTTGTTCCCTTTTCTCCCTTCAAACCCTCCCCTGTACCCCTCTTTTTTCTCTTTCAAATTCATGGCCTCTTTTTTTCAGTAATTGGGTTGTGTGTGTGTGTGTGTGTGTGTGTGTATGTGTGTTCCTAAATATATCCTGCTCAGGCTATATAATGAGTTATTTTTTAGGAGACAGAGCTTCTAGATGTAGCAGCCAGGTTTAGGATCACACACGCTTAGGAAGCCCAGTAAGATGAACCTTGGTTTGGGGTGGCTTTTCCCCAGAGGGCTCCTTTGGTCTCTGTTGTAAGGATAAATTAAGGCAGCATCCACATTTTCAAGGGCTGAAGCTCAGGTTCAGACAGCTGAATAGCCAAAAACTCATAGTCCATCAATGGTTAATGCCTCCATACACTTGATGGAAATCAGCACCTATTCTCTTTTGAGAAATACATTATTCTGGGACTTGAATGCTTCTTTAAAACAAGTCATATAATGTATAGCCCAGAGTGAACAGTTGCCAAGACTGTCAGGCTAGAATACTACAAAAATAATAGCAAATAAAACAGCCAACTACAGAAAACAAAGGAACGAGACATTTTGTAGTGATGCAAAAACTTAAGAGAAGGAAGATTTTTTTTCATTCTTTCCAAATCAAATAGATTTGTTACACGAGAGGAAATTACTTCTTGGTGATGTCTTACTTCTCAGAAACATAGTAGCTGAAAGTCTACAACACTCAATGGGCCACCCTCCCTCCTCAGATCAGAACCTAGTCTTTCCCTGCTTAATTGACAAACTAGCTACTCAGAAGCCCGCCTCACTATATAGAGGCGCATGCTTTCTGTGTGAAGTCAGTGTCCAGTTCACTTCTGAAAAATGGCAGAATCCAGTCAGTTCTCTGCCCTCCCTTTGCACTGAACTCCTAGCCACTCAGTTCTGCTTCTACAGCCCATCAGGACTGCCCAAAGGCACTGGCTTTTCTGCTGCTGTAGCTAGGCCGGCCTCCAGCCCCAATGCATGGGCATGAAAGGAAGTGGACTTTCTTCCTCTTCTCTCATTGATCATCCTAGAAAGCGTGTGTTTCTGAGGGCTGCTTGTCCCTTCGCTGACCCAGAGACTTCCCTCTGGTGTGTGTCTGTGACTGACTACTCTGGTTCATTCACCTCCAAGTTAGAAGCCTGGAGAAGGGTTTGAGCTTTCACATCCTAGTGTGCATGTTCCTCCCTTACAGGACGAGTGTGAGGGAGGAAAGAGAGGTGTGTCCCCGAATGGCCAGTAGGATAATGGTGCTAGCCCTAAAATAGACTTGATCTTCTAGAAGATCCATCTGTGTGCCATTGTGCAAACCCAGGATGTCAGTCTGTCCTTCTGAAATGGTATCTTGTTTTCAGTGTTCCTTTTGCTTGTTTAGTGCTTACACACACAACTAAAGACAGTCTAAAATCTTTCTTACAAAAGAAATCTGTTAAACTATTTTTTTTTCAGAATAATTCAAAGTTTTATTGGGGGTGGTTCAGTAATAAAAGCCATTGAGCTATATAAGATACCCAAGTGGATATAAAAATTGTCAAGAAACATGGTTATGAATAGTAAGGAAGTGAAAAAATAAATTTCTACTCTAAAGTTTACTTTTAAACTAATAAAAAAAGACCTCTCAGCTGTGCCTCTCTCTTTTTCCTTCTTTTAATGTATTTAATTGTATTGGTTTGTGTCTGTCTGTCTGTCACATGTGCATAGGCCACCCAGAGTAGGTTCTTGAACTGACCTAGGGTCCTCTGGACAAACAACAAAAGCTTTAGTTCCAGAGCGGCTCCCCAGCCCTGCTTCTCTTAGTCAGAAAGCTTTCTCTCTGCACCCTTGAGGAGAACTTGACGTGCCAGCTTCTCTTACAGGAGCTAATAAGCAGGTCAAATAAAAGTGAAAGGAGCCCTGTCTGGTGGCTGGGAAAGGAGAAAATTGTATCTTATTTGTCCTGATGTTGGATACACTTTCTGACAATGTACCACAGTAATCATGTTCTTAGGAATAAGTTGTGTATCCTACTGAACTGTAGCCTGACTCTGTCCCTCACAGACTTCCGTAGTTAAACGCCAGTGTGTTGCTTACCTCAGAATAAGAACGTGTGATGGCCGTGGCTTTGCACATATAAATCCTTTAGGACTCAAATCCTGCTCACAGCTGTTGAAGTTCTGTTCCTGTTATTTTAGTGTGGGAGTGTATTCATTTGGGTTCATTTCATTTAATTGTTCCACAGTTGGGATGATATGGCTGTGTGTGTGTGTGTGTGTGTGTGTGTGTGTGTGTGTGTGTGTGTGTGTGTTTCTTCAGGCAACACCCACCTTTCCCTTTCACAGGGTTGGAACTCACCAAGTAACCAAGTAGGGTAGGCTAGTTAACTGGTCAGCACCTGAGGGGCTATCTATAGCCAGCCTCCCAAACACTCAGTTCTTGACTGTGGGTTCTGGGCTTCCAGCTCAGAGCCACCTCCCTAATCTCAGGTTTATCTTTTTAGTTTCTATTATTTTTAGGGATGTGTATATAATTATGTGCATACACACCCATGTGAGTACCTAGAGGCTTTAGATACCCTGGAAGCTGGGTACATGGTTGGTTGGTAAGCTCCCTGATATGGTAGGATCCAGACTCTGATTCTCTTGATGAAGCAATATGCACTGTTAACCCTAGTCATCTCTCCAGCTCTGTGGTTTCTTTACTTTTTCTTTTTTAAGATTATTATTTTAAATTATATGTGTCTGTGTATATCTGTGTCTCTGTTGGTGTGTGTACTGAAATGCAGGTCCACAAAGGCATCAGATCACTTGGAGCTACAGTTAAAATCAGTGTGAGCCAGTTAGTGTGGATTCTGGAAATTTGGGATTCTCTCTAGCTTGCTGACCAGCTGGCAAGCCTTGTTCTTAACCACTGAGCTATCTCTCCAACGAACCTCACTTTTTAAGATGTTTGGGGGTGGGCGGAGCATAGAGACCAGAAGAGGGCATCAGATCCCTGAAACTGGAGTCACAGATGTTTGTGAACGCCATGCTATGGATACCAGGAACCAAGTTCTAATCCTCAGGAGGATAGCAAGTGCTTTTAACTGTGGAGCCATCTTACCAGCCCCCTATGTCTTTCTTCTTTTTTTTTTTTTTTTTTTAAGATTTATTTACTTATTATGTATAGTGTTCTGCCAGCATGCATGCCTGCAGGCCAGAAGAAGGCATTAGATCTCATTGTAGATGGTTGTTAGCTGCCATGTGGTTGCTGGGAATTGAACTCAGGACCTCTGGAAGAGTAGCCAGTGCTCTTAACCTCTGAGCCATCTCTCCAGCCCAAGCTCCCATATTACTTAGTAATAACAAATCTTTGTTGTTACCATAAACAGCATTGTTATTGCATGTTACTTAGCTAATGTCATTCATATTTAAATACCCAGAATCCAGGATCTCTGATGCTTACTAATCTAAATGTTGTCTTCTTCACAGTAAAAGTGACTTTCTTTGACATCGAGAAAGCAGTGCTTCCTCTTCCTATCCAGCAGTAGTTTTTTTCCTGGTAAAAATTAACTGCTTGAGTCTTAATGCCTCTCAGTGGCACCTAATACAAAGTGTGATTTGGGCAGAATTCTGGGGACTATGTCCAATGTATATAAATTTTTATATATTTACTCTATATTCTATATCCCTATTGCCAACTTATCACACATTTCAAAATTACTGTTAAAATAGTAACACTCAATTTTTTTACTTTGTTTTTTTGACACTGTAATTTAATTACATCTTTTTTCCTCTTCTGTCCTTCCAAGTCCTCCCATCTATCCCTTCTTGCTCTTTCAGATTCATGTCCTTTTTTTCATTAACTGCTGGTATATGAATATATGTATATACATAGGTATTCCTAAATACATAAATACAAACTACTCAGTTTGTGTAATGTTACTTGTATGTACCCATTTTCAGGATTAACCTGATTGGCACTGGATAATCGATGCTGTGCTCTTTTCCAGGGAAGCCTCCCACTCCCAACAGTCCTTACTTAGCTGTAGCTCTTTGTGTAGTGCAGAAGCTCCATGGTCACTTCCCCATCCACTCTACTGTGACTATTATTGCTGCCCTTGTTCTGCTGACAAAACACTGAATTTCAATGTTTGGATTTATGAAAGAAGTCTGGCGGCTTATAAAGCAGTCATTGTTTTTTCCCTCTTTCTTCTCACAGAGTTACCCCTGGACTACAAATTTACAAGATTCTCCACAAACAATTCAAAAACAGCTGGTTACTATCCATTGGTCCATTATACCTTGGGTTCTCCAGACACTGACAGCAAAATAATACTTACTGAAAAATGAACCAACCATATGGGCAGCAAACATGTTAAAAAAATTGTTAATTTTCAAAACATGCAAACAATTTATAGAAACAATTTTTCAGTGGAAATTGACCAAATGAGTACTTGTTAATCTGTCTTTTTAAAATATATATTATTTTATATAAATCATTTTAATGTTTAAAAGTTTTTAGCACCCTCAACTAAAAAAGAACATGACATATTTTCTATACTAGTAGTTTTGAGGATTCTCCCAAGATGATAGCAAATATATATGCAAGTGTATTTTTATACATCTACCTAGTCCAGCAGTTTTCAAAGCCTGATTCACAGACTAATAGCAGAACAAACAGAACTTGAGAATGCAGATTTGAATGCCTGTTCCAAACCTCTCTAAAGAACTAGGCCCCAGCAATGGCTTTTGAACAGGCCTTCCAATGAATGTGATTTGAGAACCAGTGAGTAAACCCTGGGCTCCAAAACAGATTTGTATGGACAAATACGTATGAAATACGTTTCGTATCTTGTATGTCATATCTAAAAGTGTAACCAGAATTGATAGCAAACACCAGAGTCTAGTGAAACTCAATTCTTTGTCTAAGCTACTGAGCTTTTTGCTATTTCTTTTTTTTCCCAAAATACGTAATAAGGAGATAAGATTTCTTGAGATAGTACAGCTTTACTCATTATTAATTTCTCCCATTAGGAAGAAGTTAAATTTATACCTAAAAACTCAGTTCAGCTTTGTCCTTGAGAAAGAGAGTAACAGATGACTGAAAAACACTCTTCAGAGTTTCATCTGTGCTCCTGGTCAGGGTAGCTGTGTGCTGTGTGTTTCCATTAGTTACCTGAGTAGCATTTACATCAGATCATGGTCACACAAGATGTTTGGATTCAGTTGATGGCTGGAAGTTCCTGGATCCTCTTCTGCCTGTTAATTTCACTGTCCATAATAGACAGAACTAGAAAACATTATTATTTTTTTCATGGAATTTAGCATATTAACATATGCACTGAAAAACTAGTTTCTTAAAATTTGTAAATGTTCAGATAAATCCCAAGTGTACTATGAGGATGCATTTCTCAGGGTAATTAAAAGAATAACTTTTTTCCTTATGGTCTATATTTTTGATGTTGATCAATAAGTATACAAGTTCAGTGATGTATTTGATATCCAAAACGTCATTGGAGTGTTATACTGAGCACATGCAATCAAGCTTAGGGCCAAATAAAAGATGCTATCTATTGTATACTTTAAATAAAAGATGCTATCTATTGTATGCTTTAAGGAGAGATTTCACTTTGCTTTAAAATAAAGCTATTTTTTCCTATGGGTGTTTCTTGTGTTAATGGACGAGAATGAGTATTATTTTTTTACGTGTGTGTGTGTGTGTGTGTGTGTGTGTGTGTGTGTGTGTGTTTTATTTCCCTCTACCATGCATGTCCCAGAGATTTAATCACACTTGGGGCAAGTGTCTTTACCCACTGAACCATCTGTGGTGCAAGAATGTGTGTTTCAGTGTTTATAAATGGTTGTTGATATACAAACTGGGAAGCCTAAAATTTAAAAATTAATTGTGCTTTTTTTTTTTTTTTGACCACTAAAAGTTAGAGGAAAGTAACTTCAAGTGAAAGGTCCTTTCCTGGGTCCCTCGAGGCACCACCTTATGTGACCTCACTTTTTCCTTCTTACAAAAAAAGAGTTGGAGTTTAGAGCACCTTGCCCCTGCGGGCTTGTCACTGCTGACTCTAGTGAATGATTCCTTATTAAGCTACATTTAAGGTTTATTTCCTGGTTCATAAAAAGTGCCAGTGTTTCTAGCTGGATAAGAAAGGTGAACCAGGGTCTGACAGTATTTTTTTTCTTTTGGATAAAAGTGCTCAAAGAGGGGGCTGGAGAGATGGCTCAGCGGTTAAGAGCGCCGTCTGCTCTTCCAGAGGACCCGGGTTCAATTCCCAGCACCCACATGGCAGCTAACAATTATCTTGTAGTTACAGTTCCAGGCAAACACCAAGGCAAATAAATAAATAAATAAAGTTAAAATATTAAAAAAAAAAAAAGTGCTCAAAGATGCACAAGTCTGATAACCTGAACCCCTGTAAAGGTGGAAAGAAAAAGCTGGCCTCACTGACTCTTTCTCTCACCTCTACATGCTGGGCCATATTCATGTCCAAATACACACAATAATAAAAAATCACATTTTAAAATAGCAAAAAAAAAAAATGTAGTATCATAAAAATGTAAAAGATGGAGCTAGAGAGGTGGATGACTCAGCATTTCAGAGTACTTGCTGCACTGATGGAAGCAGATGCAGAGATCCAGGACTAAGCACTGGGCTGAGCTCCCAGTCCAGTCGAAGAGAGGGAGGAGAGATTATATGAGCCAAGGGGTCAAGTTCAAGATGAGAAAACACACAGAGATAACTGACCCGAGCTACTGGGAGCTCACTGACTGTGAATGTGGATGACAGCTGTGTAGCTTGGGCAGTTTGTGGGGCCTCTGGCAGTGGGACTAAGCTTTATCCCTAGTGCATGAACTGGTGTTTTGGAGCCCATTCCCTATAGAGGGATACCTTGCTCAGCCTTCCTGGGAGGTGGGGGAGGGGCACTGCTTCAACTTGATATCCCATGGGAGACCTTAGGAGTGGACAGGGGTTAGGGGTGGGGTGAGTGGAAGGGAGGGAAGGGGAATGTTTGTTGGTATGTTTTTGTTTTTTTTTTTTAAAAAAAAAAAAAAAAAAAAAAAAAGTACTTGCTGTTCATGCAGAAGACCTGGACAGCTCCCAGCTGTCTGTAACTCCTGTTCCAAGGGATCTGAAACCCTCTTCTGGCCTCATGATCACTATAGGAACAAGGCACCCATATATAAAATGAATAAGTCTTTTTTAAATTAAAAAAACACATAGTAAAGAAAAGCTGTTTATTATTTTTATTATATCACTTTTATTATTAATTATTAATGTGTGTGCCTGCTTGTCTGTATGTACACATGCTTGCAATTGCCTATGGAAGCCAGAAGAAAGCATTAGATCCCTGAAGCTGGATTATAAATGATTGTGAGCTGCCAGATTTGGGTGCTAGGAACCAAACTAGAGTCCTCTACAAAAGCAACAGGTGATCTTACCCACTGAGTTATCATCCAGCACACGTGTCTTCTTTCATAGTTATATGCACTAAAAAGCATGAAACTCCCTAACATAACCAGTGGGGTGTTTTATGATCATTTAAGGACCTATACTGACTTTTATCACTTATAATACTGTAGTCATTCGAAAGATTCCCTGTGACCTGTCCTTGCTTCCATTTATGCTAATAGCATCTCCCTTGGTCTAAGTCTTCAGGGGCTTTAAATAGCCTATAAATAGACTATATCAAAGGAAGAAACGTCATGGAAGCTGTGAATGCTAAAGTACTTCCCAGCAACAGTGTGGTACTTTCGGTGGTGACACTGTTATGCCCAAAGTCTCGACCCTGGAGAGACCACCGGAGACAAGGAGGTAGCGGAATGCAAAAGCAAGATTTATTGATAGAGACGAGCTAGCTCGTGAACCACTCCAGATGTCCATTACACCGGAATCATGCAGGAGGTGGGGGGGGGCTCTTTTTATAGCCCGAGGCTGTGAATTGGGTTCAGGTGAGGATAATGGTTCAAGTCATTAGCCAATTGGCTCGTGCTAGGGCCTTTCCAGACTAGGGTGGGGGTGCCAGTAACAACGTGTCAGGCTTTTGATTGGTCAGTACCAAGGTGAAAGTCATTTTTATTATTATTATTTCTTCCTGTCTTGTTTGGGCTAGTTTTGTGCAGGGTCCCATAGCTCGTCCTTGGAGCATGGTCAAGCTGTCCTGGTTCTGTGCCCTAGAATGTCTCCTATAGAAGGGGGAAGCCCACTATCAACCCTGGAACGTGCAGCTGGCCCAGGAATGATGGTGGTGTATTTTGACTAGGGCATTTGGTGGTCAGATAGCGGGGCCAGGGTGCTATGGATTCTGCAGTTGGAACTTAGGTCATGCTGCCCCTCTGTAAACAGCAGTTTCTAGCTATGGTCTCTGGGAACTAGGTGAGAGACTCTTTCTCAGGGCTCTGTCTACTTTAGTTTAGCATAGTTCTCTAAAATGGAAGACTCCTTTTAGTCCTGGACCCCTCCTGGATCATCCAGGTGTCCAGCTCATTCTCTCCTAGAACTGGACAAGCTCCCGCCTAGAATGTGGAACTGAACTCTATTTTATCTCTATGGCTACTAGAATACAAAATGGCATTTCTTGAGCTAAGCTTACTCTCTTCAACACCATCTCAAACAACAAAATAGTTAATAGGAATACTCAAAATAAGAGTATGTGACTGAAATATATCAAGATACACTTAAAAGACTTCCCAGCCAATATTTCATAAAGGCTTAGAGGCTAAATACTTCTGCATTATCTGTATTAAGGAAGTTATGGATGCAATATGGTTTATTAAAAATGAATAGCTGAATATTTTAGCCATCTAAGCAAAAAATTGACAAGTGGACCAATATTTCTGCCGAGTTAAGAGCTATCAAGTAGCTGGGTAATCTGTGAAGTTGCTGGCAGCTGGAGCAATTTCTGGATGCAGGTCTTGCTGATATGATTTCTGGGCTCAGAGCTGGGTTTCCTTTTGCAGGTCAGCCATCTCCTTGGCTTCTGCCCTTTCCTATCCTAGATGTGGTCAGAGCATGCTGCTGTACCTTGCCATTCCTTTAGTTCAGCTTTAGTCTAGCAAATATTTCCTTCTGAAATGAGACAGCATCATTCACTCAATGCAGGTTAGCATGGCTTCTGTTCTGCTTAATGTGTTGTAAAAATTAGACTCCGACATCCTGGTGACGTCACTCTCTAAACAGCTGGGTCATTCCTACAGCGCTGTGCCTGCTCCATTCCTTTGAATTTAGATCTTAATTTCCTTCCTTTGATATAGTCTTAAGACAAGATGTATAGAGAGACAGACATATATATATGCCATATATACATCATACACACACACACACACACACACACATAAATATCCATCCAGCTGCCTTTGAATTGCTTTGGAGCCCAAGTTGGCCTCAGGCATTCGCTCCTCCTTGCTCAGGCTCCCAAGAGCTACAGTCACAGACATGCTAGACATGTTACCACACCCAGTTCCAGTTATTCTGTAACTAGTTATTCTCCACCTAGTTATTCTCTATATAGCTTCAGATAGTCTCTCACCTGCTTGTGAAAAAAATAAAAGAAAGGCCATTTTCCTCTCCTTAGATCTTGTTGCCTTGTGAACAGTAGTGGAGCACTGCCCAATTGTATTAGCCCAAACAGCACAGAGCTTTCTATTCATTTTTATTCATTTATTTCTTTTTGGTTAAGACAAGAAACATAACAGTAACATATTTTTCCTTCAAGCACACAGGAGAAGACAGAGGACTAAGATTCTCATTTAGTGGGATAGCAATTCTAGTTCCCACACTGGTTAGGAACATAATGTCAAGTATTACTACAGCAAGAAATCTCAGTAAGACAAGTTACATTTTTTTTTTCTGTTTTGAAATCACTTTTACAAGACATAGCAACAGTTTTCAAAATCTTCAGACTTCAAAGATCACATTGTGCGGATTGTATTTCTAAGAATACAGCTAAATATGAACAGACACCAGAATAAGTTAATCTAATAATGAATATTCACAGGAGTCTTCATACTGCAAAGGACAGAAATTTCAATGTTTGCACTTGTTCTCAATTGTAAGCAAAATGCAGGCTTGTAAACATCAATTCTGCCAGTCAGCTGACAGGGGGTAATAGGGTTTGGTCAAGCACAGTAGGAGAAGAAGTGCACACCATTGATCTCCCACAGACAAAGCTCACTCCTCGAATCTGAAGAAAAAAACACGCAGACTTACATCTGTTTACAAAAGCTCTATTGGTGAAGGTGAGAATTAGGAAACACTATAGAAAAATTCTTCAAGCATCCCCTTTAAATCCCAACCCACCTGACCTCCCCAATCTCCACTGGAACATGCCTAGGGGACCCTGCCCCCACCCCTGCTCCTGCAAGATGTCAATCATCACAGCAGGTCAAAAAGAACTCAGTCTGCAACAGGCCCCCCTTTCCCTCTATCCTCTTAAATTCCCAGACTAATGAAGGTATCCAGACCTTCTGAGCTGCCTTCAAGTCAGAAAGGGAATGGATGAGCCCGATGGCTGCAAGCTCAGAGCTAGGCACCATCACAGCACTGCTGCATGCCCACAGGAGCATGTCCTGCAGCTCCAGACTCTTCACATCCCCCATCCCTCAGAAGAGGCTTGGAGTCTCCCACAATGCACTCTGCAGCAGACTTGCTCCTGTGTTAGGATGGTAACAAGGAAGAAAATTCAAAAGCTTGTACGTAAGGGCCAACATCAGGGCAAACCGAACAAGGGATGATGCACACTCCTCACTCCCGCCCTCTGGTCATTCCACAGGCTGGAAAGAGACCCACTGTCTTCAGAAAGGAATGGGTGCAGCTTCACATCCTGCTGAGATTCTTCTTTCTCTTCTTCCCGATTCTCAAACTAGAGCTTAGGAAATACACAGCGTCTGGTGTAAGGGAGAAGGAGGGAGGAGGAGGTGGTCTCCCTGGAAATTCTCAGATATTGATAAGAGAAGGTGAAACAGTGAGGGCAGCAAGAGATTTGGAGTATACTTGACAGAGACAGTACCCTTTTCCTGCCTATACACAATGGGGATGTGGCTGGGGGCGGGGGGCGGGGGGCGGCGCACAGACCCTGCTGTCAGTTTTGGTTTTCTGTCTCGGGGCTGTAACTGCTTCAAAGAGAAAGGAACAGGGAGAGAATGAGAAGAGTCAGTGAGAGAAAGACACAACAAACCCTATGTGCCACAATTATTTCTAACTGCCCCATCCTAGGCAACTTTGACTCAGTCAGAGTGGGCGTGGACACAGGAAAAGGGGAGTTGCCTATCCAAGTAGCCTGGATTCCTAGGGCTCCGGAGAACTAACTACTAGGAGGGAGTCACTCCAGCTTTGCTCTGGGCATTGTCACAGGTGACTGCGCATCCTCCTCGATAGCCAACTAAGTAATGGTACAGTAGGGGGTCCTGTGTGCTGCCTAGGAGCATCGGTCCTTAGATAGTTCCTGAGGAACAGTGTTGGTCTGTGCAAAGCTCAACCAGAAGAGAACTAGTGGGCAATTGCACAGGCCGACATACTCACCAGTAGCTGATCATGATGCACAGTAACCAAAGGTACAAGACCAATGTGGTAACGTAAAACACTCCTCACCTGTTACTTCACTAGTGCCTAGTAGGCACCCACCAGCCACCTGCTTATTATGCTGATAACAAGCAGGGTAAATAGCAAAGACCCAGGAAGACAGCTAATAACAACTGGAATGTCCTGTTGGGCTGATGGCTGGGTTGGGATACAGTTCCATCTTGCAGTGGTGAAAGTCACAGTTCATCACAGTACATAGATATCAGGGACACAGCAGAAATTATGAAACCTAGCAAGTTCTTGGATGTATCAAGCTTTCTTGTAGTAGAGAAACATGTTTAAAAAAAAAAAAGAAAAAAAACTGGAAAACGACCGTGGTCACAAACAGGAACCAAGCCATGCAAAAGAAGGCAGTACAGACTACTACTGTGAGCTTGGCATAGAAGCAGTTTGGAGGCCATGCACTTGGAACACCATTAACACTATGCAGAACATCGTGATGGCCTAGAGAAAGAAGAGCATAGACTTGGAAGCCACAATCTTGAAACTACTGGAGACTTAGAAGAACCAAAGGACACAATCCAACAGGAAGAGAAAGCAGACAGAAGGCTGCATGCTGCTGGCCAAGCCCAGGAGGTGGTAGGACTCTCCTGCAGAAGCTTCTAGAAAGGGCTTAGCCAGACTGGAATCTGAAGGACCTGGGGCTCTCCACTGGCTGTCTTGGTGGGACGCGAACTCCTCTTCGTGGCCCATCACCCATCAGATAGTATTGTAGGGGATTGGACCACAGCTCACCTTTGATAATTTCAGCTATTCTGTCGAATTCTAGGAGGCTGTGGTCTGAGAACCAGTTGAAGAAACTGGGAATCGTGTTCCCCTCCCGATTCCTGTGGATATGGGCCTGGGGTTCTTGGCCCCGGTGCCAGCGGATTGGAGTAGAGAGCGACACCACTCGACCCGAGGATCGGCGCTCATATTCTTTGACCAGCCCCTCATTTCGGAAGTAGGGGTTGCTTTGAAAGATGAACTTAAATTTGCAACCTGCTCTCGGGTGCTTAAGCTCCTCCACCTCTAAATTGATCATGTATCTCATCATGTCTTCATCTTGGCCACTGATCATTGGTGACAGCTGGGGGTGGTTCCGAAAAGCGGTGACCCAGAAACCTGGGATGTTTTGGATGATGAAACTTCTGCGCTGCATATGGAGCCTTCTCATGCGCCCAAATTTGCGTTCCAGCTGGAGGAAGGCCCTGTCGGCCTGCGCATTTACATTTGACAGCTCTTGATCGATGGCCTCCAGCGAGTCCATGCAATTATTGATCTTCGGGGCCCTGGGACGATTCTCCTCCTTTCCTCCTCCAGCTACCTTTTTTTCCTTCTGCGCCCCCTTCTTCTCCTGCATCGCCGCCCCTCCTTCTCCCTCCTTTCCCGCGGCTGCAGAGATGGCGCACTTGGTCGCCGTCATTTCCTTGGTCTTCTTTGGCCCCGCCATCATCTGAGAACCCAGGCCCACGGCACCACAGGCTTCTAGAGCTTTTGGTCCAGAGGGGGTGAGCGGCTCTCCAGGCTGACAGCCATTTTTATTGCTGTCGTCGGCTGCGACATGAGCTGAGGCTGCGTCCCCGCCCTTTGATGGAGACAGAGCATCCTCCAGCCCTTCTCCTGCTGCTGCAGCACCAGGATTCTCAGCCACTGCGAGGCAAAGCGCAGGGCCGCAGTGCTCGGGCTCCGGGGGCGCACCTCCCTCCGCACCGGCCTCACCTGCAGCCTCCATGGCCCGCGCTGCGTCGGTTTCCTCGCGCAGCCCCTGGTCCTGGTTCAGATCCAGATCTTCCGGGGCATGGGCTGGGGTCGTGGTGTTAGAGAGAGGGAGCTCGTTGCCTTCATCTAGGCCGCTCATTTTGGCAGATGTCAGCCCTGCAGAGGAGCTTTTCCTTGTCCTCTGCAGACGCAGCGCAGCACCGCAGTGAGTGCTTAGCTCCACCCCTTTTCCTTCGGGGCTGCTGCTACCATGGCAACCTGTGACGTCAGGGTAGCAGCTGCGTCTAACTGTAGCGCGAGAACTCGCTACCCAGGTAATTATGCTTGTCAATCAAGTGTATTCTTTTTGTCTTTTTTACACGACGCTGAAAATTTAATCTTATCTTGGAAATTGCGTTTATTTACATAAATAGATGCAGAGTTATATTAATGTGTATAGTATGTATTCCTAAATCTCTGAATTAATTTCAACAATGTGTAAATCATTGTCGCAAAATAAATTTAAAAAAATAGGAGCTATTGTCTAATGAAATCAGATCTCATCGAGCTTCTCAGAAATAGAAAAACAAATTCTCCAGCTCACAGGCCTTTTTTTTTTTTTTTTTTTTTTTTTCGGACGGAAATTCATGGCGGTTACTGAGGAATTGCGCAGAATCCGATTTTGAAAAAGAAGTGTCGTTGCTGTTTTTATTTTCACGCAAACAAGACATTCAAAGATTAATTTCGATTTCTGTGACGATTTTGACGTTTGTATACATTGCCCGATGTCTATGGAGAAATTAGACTATTTCTTCACTTTTAAATGAATAGTAAACCACTCCTTACAGGTGGCCACAGGGATGCCAATATGCACAAATTTAGCCCTTAGGTATTACTGGAGGACATATAATCTCAGAGGACTTTAAATTCTAAAACGCTGCATATTAATACTTCTTTACCTTGGGTTATAAACCTAGTTTCTGCGTCATGTTTGTGAATATAAAACCAACAAACATTTATTTGCCTGAAATAGCTTTTGTGAAGGTAGAAATAGTAAGTTTTTCAAACAGCTATTTTCCTTTTTTTTTTAAATCTACTTAAAAAGAAGGGCATTCAAGAAAATTTATTTGTAATCGCCATTGTCTCTTAGTTTGCTAAAGTCAGAATGCTGATATTAACCCTTAGGAATAGGTAAAGACCAAAAAGATACTTAAATTCTGCATATATAATGTTTCACTTCCTATTAGAAGTGTTCCCAGCTCTTTGCATTGGGAAATTAATTGACTCTCCCTCAGAGTATGATTATGTTCAAATACAAGTCTGGGAATAAGGGTTTAAAAAAAAAAAACAAAACAAAACAGCATTACCTCAGAACTCCTGTTACGGAAGTGGTGGTATCTGGTTAAGATAAGACTGGGAAGTAAGAATACAGCACTGACAAATAGTGAGTGGCATATCATACAGTTTGATTTTCTTTCTTTCTACTCCAAAGTTGGGTGTCCCTACTCAAAGATTGGACTCCTTCTGCTAGAAGATACATCAAGGATCCAAATAAAATAAAAAATGTGCAAAAAGATTAGCTCCACATATAGCAATTATTTTTTGGGCCCTTGTTCCATTTGCCTTACTGAGATGAAATCAATGTATCTTTTTACTCTTTTTGTAAACAAACATTTAGCTGCAACTGACTTTGTGACTTTTGAATTATTCTTTGATATTCCATTGTTTCTTTACCTAAAGACTCTTCATACTGTTGTAGAAGCAACAAACATTCTGAGACTTTAGTCTAAACCAAGATTCAGAGAAGCATCAAATGCTGAACCAAGATACAGGACAATTCAGGAAGAAGAAAGTTTGTTAATATATCACTTCGTAACTATGACAAATCAGATGTGGACTTTTTTTCTTCTGTTTATCAATGTTTTAAAGATTTATTTTTCTTTTGATGAAGCAACCCTGCCTCCATCTTTGATTTGGTTATATATTTAGGTGATAACCCCTAAATAATTTGTTTTCCCCTCACAGCCTGCCCCTTCTTTAAATGTCCATAGAGATCGCATAACACATATAGATCACATTGCTTTGTATCAAAGATCCCAGGAAGCATGGACAAATCAAGTTGCTCCTAATATGATTAATAACAAATCACCTCTTCCCGGCTCCATCCTTGCATACTTCGTACCTTAGCATGATTAAGCCTCTAAATTCCTAGTTCTCATGGCTTTTGACACCTGATTTAAAACTTACCTAGGTTTCCCTTTTTAACATTTTGATTGTTTCATGATGATCATTTTCCTCATCCCAGCAAGATAATAATGCTATGTAACAAGCAGCTCCATTGACATTGAATATGGGAGTATCTCACAGAGTGTTTTCATGAAACCTGATGATGTAAATGAAAATTTAAAATTAAATGAAAACTTTTTACCAGAATGGGTGCTATGGCTCTCCTAGTGTTGGAGTTATTTGGACAAAGCTATAAATCATATCTTAAGTTTTTGGTATATTAGAAGATTGGGCATTTTCTGTATAATGGAGCATCTTCTGTTGGCAATGAACCTCATCCTCATTGAAAAAAATATGTCAATAACATGATTGCATATAAAAAAGAATATATGCATATAGCCATAGAAAATTCTGTGAAAACTGAGATTATAATTTTTATCTACTGGGAAATTAGAAGTCCAAACCTAATAGTCAAAGAAAATGATTTTACTTAAGTATATAATAAGTATTAGAAACTTTATGAAATATTTATTGTATTATTCTTCTGGACTGTTTTTTTCAGAATAATAATATTTCTAATTATATGTTCATTGTGAGTTATATTCAGTTGTGCTTTTGTAGACCATACACTTTTATATACTTAAATATGTGACCTCCACTTTGCTTCAGATAGAATGGAAGTGGGAAGTTAGTTTCACACATCGAACGGTGAAGCCACAGACTGCAGCTACATAGTCTGACTCAGAAGTCTGCATCCTCATTAATGATACTATCTTGTAAACATGCAGAATGTACAATTAAGAGATCACTTTTGATCCTAATACTGCTCTTTATAATAAATATGGCTGTTTTCCCTTCTTGAAATTCATATAGTATACTATATGAATATAATGTACAGATGAGGTAGGGAGAAGAGAGACAGAAAAGAGATGAGGAGAGACTGATAAGACTATGTAGCTCTGGCTGTCCTGGAAATCATTATGTAGATCTGCAATCTGGCCTAAACTCAGATTCATGTGCCTCTGTCTCCAGATTGCTGGGATCAAAGGAATGTACCTCCACACTCAGCTATTTTTTTTTCAAATGTAATTTTTAATCAATGTAAGATTATAGTTGTTAGTATATAAACATCGCCCTAGCTTGCCTCCTGGGCATGGTCGTGTGTCTGCTGTATAGCCACGTTGTGGCCACGCCCCCGCCCACAGACCATGCAGGCCCCTGGGAATGTCTATATGGTCACCTGTCCTGTAAGGAGAGACACCACATGGCAGTAATTCTTTGTCTCTGCACCCTTTCTTCTCCCCTCCCCTCCCCTCCCCTCCTCCTCCCTCTCTCTCTCTCTGTCCCTCTCCTCCCTCTCTCTCCCCTCCCCCTCCTCCTCCTCTTCATCTCTCTGGATGTCCAAAATTCTAATAAACTCAAAATGGCATTCTGGCAGCATGCTTTGTCTTTTCATGCGCAAAATACTAACAATAATAGCAGTTTAAAGCTAAATGAAAGAAAATTGTAAAATCTGTATTTCAATATGTAGATACTGTGGCATGCAAATTCTTAATGCTATAGTAAGGTAGTTGAAAGATTATATTAATGGAATCATCAGTGTATATAGTTACTGTTACTCCCTGAGTCCCACAGATGGTACTAAAGACTTAAGTGGTGGAATCTTCTGAAATGAAGAGCAATATTACAGTAAATTCCATGGATAAATGAAATTTACACGATTTACCTGGTCCATGTCCCTTAGTTCTAAGGCATCCATCTTTTTATTTTATGATATAATCAATGAAACTTTATAGTTGTCAAAAGAGCAGCACTCACAATGTGGTTGTCATTGTCTGGGGACATGTGGACCTGGTTGTTAGTTTCACTGCCAAAGTTGGACAACTGCAGCTTTTTGACATTTCAGTCATCAAACTCTATGTGAGGGAGGAAAGTGAGGTTATATGCTCTCTAGGTGCTTCTGCTGACACCATCTGACAAGAGCAAGAGAGCATCAGGGACAACTTTGCAGGTGTGTAGTGATTTGGGGACCATGTCTCAGTGGAGCACTTTCATTAAGTATTGGGATATCTTATTAAGAACGCCAAGTGTGGAGGTTAGAAAGAAACCTGGTGCTAAGGAAATCTCCAAGAACCCACAGGATGTCCCTGGCTAGGACTCCAAGCAATAGGGGAGAGGCCTTCCCCTATAATCAAATAAATGACCACCCTAATTGTCATTATAGGGTTAGGGTTAGGGTTTCATTCAGCAACTGATGGAAGCAGAGGCAGAGATCCATAACTAAGCACCAGGTTGAGCTCCAGATCCAGCTGAAGAGAGAGAGAGAGAGCAAAGGGATCAGAATCATGAGGAGGAGACCCACAGAGATGGCTGACTGGGAGCTCATGAACTCTGAAATGACAGCTGAGAAACCTTCATGGAGAGGAGCTAAACCCTCCAAAGATAGAAGACAGTCAAACGTAGTGAGCAGTCTGTGGAGTCTCTTGCAGTAGAATCAGAATATATTCCTGGTGCATGAACTGACTTGTCAGAGCCCATTCCCTACAGAGGAACACCTAACCTAGCCATGATACTCGGGGAAGGGACTGAATTCTACCCCAGCTGGATATACCAGACCAAACTGACTCACCTTAGGGTTCCTTGACCTCCTTGGGGAAGGGATAGGAGGCTAGGGGTGGAGGGGTAGGGGATGGGGGTGGGGGGGGGGGGG
>PVIH01005734.1:0-12374 GCA_004025045.1 Sigmodon hispidus | reverse complement strand
CAATTTTCGATCATAAGTTCATTGAAATAACCATGGTGTGTCTTTTTAGCATAAATTTGATACTCAACCACAAAAGCTGAATTTTATAGTCTTTATTATATTTATCCTATCACTATTAAAAATAAAAATGTTTTTCATAGGCTTGTGTAGTCATGATGATTTCCTGTGATATTTTCCATTAAAAACAAAAACTAAAACTCATTTGTCCTTGCTTTCTCCATTGTTAAAAGAAACCAGGAAGAAAGAACTTGACTGAATGGCCTTGACCTCACACCTGGATGGGTTGGTTATAGAAATATACTTTGTTGTTTTGATTTGTTGGTGGTGTTGTTATTGTGGTGGTAGTGGTGGCACTGGGATTTGAACTCAGGACACAGAACACAGGTGAGTTAGGCAAGCTCTCTACCACTGAACCCAGTCCTAGTTCTGCTGCTTAACAAGCTGGTTTGTGTGGGTAAGTTGTTTCCCTTGACAGTTCCCTCGTATAAAAAATAATGTTTACATGCAGAACTATCATAAAGAAGAAATAAGCTGGGACTGGAGAGACGGCTCAGAGTTAAGAGCACTGGCTGCTCTTCCAGAGGTCCTAAATTCAATCCCAGAACCCACATGGTGGCTAACACCCAGGAAGAATGAGATTTGTTGATGTTCAGAACACTGTATAAATAATAAATTTTTTTTAAAAAAAAATCTTTAAAAAGAAGGAGAAAAGAAGAAGAAATAAGCTGCCTGAAATGTGATATGCAAAATGGTCATTTTCATTGTTATTTTTACACTAAGAATGCCCACAGTAAATAGACTATTGCAGGCAGAGCAAATATCAATTTCTATTATACATAGGGCTATAGAGTTCTGGGATAAAAGTATGTAGAAAGAAGAAACAAAAACATGGGGGAAAAGAGTTGAGTTACAATAAGTGGGATGTCGCTAAATAATCAAAGATTAGAAACAAAAGAATGGCAGCATACTAACCACTATGATGAAGATTGTTTCCACATGATTTCAGATACATGCTGCTTCTGGCTAATCAGTAAGAAAAGAGTTTATTATTAAAAGTAAAATGCTTATTACATTCTTCATGGATTTTTTTATACTTCTTTAAAAATTAACTTTGTGGAATCTATGACTTTAATAGATAACTTTAAGCAGATTTGCTTTCATAGTCACCCAATGTTTAATTGAGTATGAATTGCAAACCAAATTTGTCAAACTCAAAACCTTTGCTTATAGTGGCTACTCATTCAGTCCAGATGGGCACATGCGCTTCTGAAATTACAGTCCACTTAAATACCTACTGTGCTAAGAAACGTGAGACGCAAGGGTGAGTCTCCTCTGATAGAACTTATAATTCAGTGAGTAAGACTTTGTAAAATCAAGTAGAAAGCATAATTATTTTGAAAAATAATTCTGGAAAAGCAGGATATCAAAATACATGATTACACATCATGACTGATGTCTTTCTAGGATTTATAAAATCATACATACCTTGGCTCCTCTACCTAACATCTAGTGCTAATTTGAAATTATTCAGCACACTTCCGTCATTGCACATGAAACTGGAAGATTCTCCAAAAGTAACCCTAGAGTAAACTCAAGAAATTTAGCCGTTATGCCAAGTGGTTGACTACACCACCACATTTTGTGGGATTAGGGTACATAATGTGAAATACCCAATGATTCAATTAAAATATATATGTTTTTGAAAAGCTGTCAATTCATTGGCTAAATTCAAGGAATGTACATATCCTACATTTTTTTTCTTTTTTCCTTTTCCTTTTGTTTTTTCAAACCAGGATTTCTCTGTGCAGCTCTGGCTATCCTGGGACTTACTTTAGACCGGGCTGGCCTTGAACTCAGAGATTCACCTGCCTCTGCTGGGATTAAAGGTGTGTGCCACCATGACCAGCTCTACATTACATGTCATAAAGATGCCAGTTTCTTATTTCTCAGTAGCCAGTTTACACATGTTTTAGTTTCTTTGGTTCATTATTCTGTGAAGGAAAGCACAGCCAAGCAACTTAATCTGCCCAGTAAATACCAGAAGTTGCATTTGTAATGACGAGAAACAGTTCCAGTTCCAGGGTCTAGAGACATGCTGCTTTCTTTATAAACATATTCCAGCTCTCCAGTTCTCCTGCTTTCCCGTCTTCAGGGTAGGTTCTCCCCCACATACACCTTCGGGGCCAACTCTACTGTGCTGCCCAGGCGAGATGTAGGAGCCATACTCTCTAGTGCTTTAGCAGGTGAGGGGCAGCTTTCCTGCTCTTCTGACTTCAGGGCCAGCTCTCCCACCTGTCTGAGGTGAGCTGGGGTGGGAACCATCTCTTCCTGCCCATGCTTTCATCACAGATAAGTAATGGGAACAGTTCTCCCATGCTCATAATGTCAGGAATGACTCACGCACACCTTCGCCTCCAAGGTCAGCTCTACTGTGCTGCCCAGGTAAGGTGCAGGGTCCACTTCCCCTAGTTCTACAGTTGGTAAAGGGAAGGGTCAGCTCCCTTGCCCACCACAGATGGAGAGATGGTGGGGGGCATCTTTCCCTGGCCCTCACCACTATATGGCAGAGGAGGGAGGTGTGGCCAGCTATCCCATTCTTGTACCCTCAGGGCTATCTCATCTGCATCTCTGCCAACTGCCCAGGCAAGGAACAGTGCCTGCTTTTCTGAGTGCTGCAGCAGGTAAGGGCTGGAGGGCAAGCTCCGTGGGCTGTTACAGGTGGTAAGGGATGAGGGGGATGGAGGGGGATCTCTCCCCCACCCATGCTACTGCACAACCGATGAGGTGTGGGGCCTACTTTCCTTAGTGTTACAGCTGGTAAAGGGAAGAGTCAGCTTCCTCTCCAGCTAGAGGCGGTAGGGGCAAGGTGGAAGGGCATGTTTTACACACACACACACACACACACACACACTCCTCTGCAGACAAGGGAGATGATGGAAGGGCATCTTTTACACACACACACACACACACACACACACACACACACACACACCCCTCTGCAGACAAGGGAGATGGTACCAGCTATGGCCCTCTCATGCCTATGGACTGGCTCACCAGAGCCCCTGTCTACGAGCCAATTCTACTTGCTGCCCAGGCGAAGCACAGGGCTGGTTTTCCCGGGTGCTGAAGATGGTGACGGGTTGGATCAGGTCCCCAACCTGCTGCAGGTGTTGAAGGGCCAGAGGAGGAGAGCATCTTTCCCTCACCCACACTACCACACGGCACATATGAGGGGCCTGACCTGCTTTCCCATTCTCATGCCCTCAAGGCCAGCTTGCCCATGCCCCTGTGAACAGGGTCAGCTCTATTGTGCTGCCCAGGTGAGATGTGGGGCCCTCTCCCGAGTGTTTCAGCTGGTGAGGGGCAAGACCAATTCTTCGTAGTGTTGCAGTCAATGAGGGGCCGGACCAACTCTGTACAGCCCTATCGGGAGCCTTGGACTTCAGCAAAGATCACAGATGCATCAAAGCCTGAACCCAGACACGAGCCCCAGCAGAAGCCCAGGCCCTGATACAACCATGGCCTTGGGTGGCAATCAACCCAACCCACGTACCCCTTTCACCTCTTCAGATAGCCTTTGTCCACAGGAAATGAACCATACTCTCTCCCATACACACCATACATTTGCTCACCACAATAGTGCCCCATGTTATCTTCTTGAAGCCTGGACAGCCCTGCTCAGTCCATCATGGCGTTGGGCAGGAATATGATTCTTCCTTCTTTTTTTTTAAATTAAAGATGAATTTGTTTTTGAGCATTTCAACTGTGTGTTTGTTATGTGCACCACACACAGCACCAGGTGCCCTGGAACTGGAGTTAGAGAAGGTTGTGAACCACTGTGTAACAGTAGGGTTCTTATGCACTGAGGCATTGCCCCAGCCCCTCACCTGTCTCTGAGATGTATCCATGGTATTACTTTTTTGTTGCTAAATAATGTTTATTGGAGCATTCTAGTGGGACAAACAGAATGGAAGGAAGCAGATATTCTCTCACTTGAACTCAAAGAAGTAAACTTGGCTGTATCTTAGGGTGTAATTAATTTGGGCGGAATTCCAGATAACAGCACCTTTGTCAATGTACACATTAAATAAAGTAATATCAAGAGGAAGGAGGGTGAGGGTATTTGTTAATTACATATTGTATCAAGCACTGTTGATATTCTCAGCTCAATGTCTTCATTATAGCTGTTAATACTTGGAATCTTTTAGCAGTCAGACATATCAGCAGCTCACATATTTGTGCTGTTGTTACCTTCTCAGCAACCTTGTGATGTGTTATCCAAAGCATCTTGGAATATGAGCTTATAATGCAGATCTCTATATAAGGAAGCTGAGCCTCCAAGAAGTAGTTCACTTTGGTTAACACTCTGTATGATAATTCTCTAAAATGTTACTAAATCCCCATATAAAGCTAGCATCTAACAGATCTAACATTACTAAGTAATCTAAGTATTCATAAAAATGAGAAACTTATCCCTATGATTCATTTAATTTTTAACTGACCCTAAGTCCTCCCATATGTTAACAAGAAAATTTTGTTAAGTAAAAATGGAGCTAGACAGTAAAAACATGTTGCCTAGTGTGATGTTCTAGTTGGCTTTCCTGTTGCTGTGATAAACACTATGGTCTGACCAAAACCATCTTAGTGAGGAAAAGGCTTATTTCAGCTTATAGATCCATCAACAAGGGCAGGAACGTGGGTGGAGGCAGGAGGAACCTGAAGCAGAGACCATGGAAGAATACTATTTACTGGCTAGCTCCCTTTAGCTTGTTCAGCTACCCTTCCTAGAAGGCCAGGCCTAACTGCCTAGGGATGGCTCTGCCCACAGTGGGTCAGGCCCTTCTCATCAATTTAGAAAATGATCCATGGACAATGGCCACAGGCCAATCAGGGCTGACTAATTTTCTAAGTGAGGTTCCTTCTTCCCAGCTGATTCCAGGTTTGTGTCAGGTTGACAACTAAAGCCGATGATGACATGGGGCTAAGTGGAAAGTTTTCTGTAGGTCTTCAGGATCTCTGAGGTCACAGGATATGAAGGCAGTCCAGTGGATTAAATTAGCCCCTCAGAGTTCAAAGCACTTAACCATGAAGAAAGCACTGCTCACAATTAGGTTTTTTTTTTTTTTTTAAATAAAATGCTCACACACCTGTGACTTCTATAATCTAGGACTCAATAGTAAAAGGACTGAGTAGTCGCCACCATTTTTGATGCTTCTCTGTCATTTTAGTCCTCCCTAAACTTACTTGTATTGTTTGGGAAGAGCAGTAGGAGTTTTAAGGGGGAAAACCTCAAATGATATTCCCTCCATCATATATGATTGAGACTCACCAAGTACTGTCCTGTGCAATTACTACTGGCCAAATTAAACAATAAAGAAAAACTGATTAATATATTTAGCCCAATTTCAAAAGTATCCTCTATATTTAAAAATCAAAACATGAAATATCTTATGTTTGAAATTCAGAGTATGTTTTATATTTATAGTAGAGCTCAGTTTAGAGCAAACATGACTAAAGGCTGCCACTACATTAAATAGCACATGTCTAGAGTATAACATCCTATCTTCACTGGAATAGTTATCTTAAAATGCTTAAAATCAATTTTTATGGGTATTTATTCCATGCTAAGTATTGTTACTATGGAAATGAAAAACTAAACATTAAAAAGTCTAACCCTTTCCTTATCAATAAAACGAGAAATTTTACTAGTTCTCAAATAGCTTTGCAAATTTTTCTGACATTTTACTAATGCTCTGAAAACTATCACCTGGTTTTAAAGGCAGGATAACAAAGATACCTCTTTCTATTACCTCAAGTCTTTGTGGGGATCTTCTTTCATCTGAGTGGTCCATTCTGTCATTCAATAATTCAATGATGAATAATTATCATTCAACTATGTGCAAAACACAGTAGTTGCGTTGAGGAAGTGAAATACACTTAGCTCTATTTTCACAAGTTTTCTCAGCTTGGAAGAAAAAGTAAAAATTAAAATAATATCTTTCCCTGTTTACTGTACTGTGTTGGTGTTTGCATATCAGGTATAATAATGCTTTCACACTGAAAGGAATGGAATGTATCTATTAATTTTTACTTCTCAAGAACTTGCAGAATGTCTTAATTAAAAACTTGGGTAATTCGCAATGGAGAATTATGTTAATTTCCAGTAACAGAGGTCTCTAAAAAGTCCATACACAGAAACTCTACCTCCCACTGAGGAGGAGAAATACTACAAGGCAGAGGAGGCCTTATGACAGGCCTTCCTTTAAGAATGTGACAAATGGAGGTCGTTTTCACAGATGAAGAAATCTGGAAATAGCACATTACATGATAAGTACTCCCTAAATACCTGCTTATGAAATGTACATTAGAATAGAACATGAAAATATCAACTGTGGAGACAGAAATTGTGACTCTGAGGAACTGAAGGGGTTGGTGGTGCTGTATAAGTTATGTAGAAAGAACAGGCATCTCAGTGAGCAGTTGTAACTGTCAACATTTTAAAGCAACAAAACCGTGACAGCAGCAACGACTCCTGTACCCTGGGAGAGACAGGACTGTGCTCCTGTCACACCTTAGGGACAATGTCAGTCGTGTCCATTTAAGAAATTTGCTGATTCCATAATCTTCTCAATTATACAAATTCATTAAAGCAGTTTATGGTCAGGGCAAAAATAAACCATCCCACAGAGTGCCATGCTTTTATTTACCATCTTTCACACAAATGACAACAAATATACTCATAGTACGATTCTAATCTGACAGAGTATTTTTCCAACTCCTGTGCAATTTAAGAGGCTACCAAGACAACCAAGTCACATATTTATTTTTCCATGAAGACCAATAAGCTGACAAACTTGATAAAGACCAAATTACCTAAACTATGTTTCTTAGAATTTAGACCAATATTGAAAATTGTTATGAATATTCATTTAAGTCTCAGTATGGTCAAGACTATTGTTCTTCCAAATGGTTTCAAATAAATGCAAAAGAAAGTGTTTAAACTTTCCCAGTAAAGAGAAACAAGTAGCATTTAAAGAAATGTTGGTAAGATAAGAGCACAATATTACTCTTTTAGACATATCAGGTCACATATAAATAGAGGAAAATAACCTAAACTTGCACTGTTTACGAAACCATTGTCTAGGCAATGTTTAATACTCAAAACTCTCTATAATTTTTCTATTGCAATCCTGAGAAAGTATTTTTCACATCACCACTGACCAACTAGAACTTGAAAGCTCTCAGCCAGTCCTGTCTTCATCTTCAGCCCAATTCTTAGCTGACTTAACTTGATCCTAACCCTTTTTAGTTCACTTTCCCTGCTTAGGGTATCCATCACAATCTCTAGTTCTTCTATACATTAAAGGAAGATCTCATCTGTTCCCATCTAGTTCCAGCTCCCTATAATCCTGTTAGGACTTGCTAACCAGGCTGGGGAGTTGGGAAGTGAGACCAGGCAGAGTTCTGTATCCTCCTTGACAGAGTATCCTCTCTGGAAATGCCACCAGTCTAAATAAGGAGAAAGGTGGGAGAGAGAGAGGGTGGGGAACCTTGGCAAGTACCAATGGAGCTTGGTATAGGCAACAGCAAGCAGTCTAAGGTGGTGCAGAAAAGGAGTCACAGCGAAACCAGAGGAGGCAGCCCACTCCTGTTCTCTCCTGCAACATCATTAATGTCCAGCAACTGTCTGCAAACTTGGTGCCCATAATGTCACATGCTCAACAGGTAAATAGAAAGGGCCCCCAGACAATGCAAAAAAATCCAGGTGGCAGTAAACAGTTGATAGACTGAAAACAACAGGGTCCAGGCAGTGTAAAAGCAGTGCAACCTTCAGTAGCATGTGCTAAGCTTATAAAGGGTAGAAACCATGGCCATGAACCAGCATACTAATACAGAACAGCATGGAGGCCATGTGAAAGCAGAAGCATGTCCATAGTCTTAATCTTGAGATTGACAGAATATCAAAACAGAAAATGCAGAAAAGTCAGGAGAAAAAAAACCTTAAAAACAAAAACAATGCATACTTGTTGCATCTGCTCAAGCACAAGAGACAAGGGACCTGTTCCAACTGTATTTTCAAAGGCAAAGGTTAGCCTGACTGGAAGCCAAAGGGCCTGGGGATCTCCACTGGCTCTCTTATAGGTCGACGTCTGGGTCTTCGGATTCCATCACGTGACAGGTAGTACTGCAGTGGGTTTGGCCAGAGGTCCTCTTTGATAATCTCAGCAATTTTGTCAGATTCTGGAAGGCTGTGATCTGAAAACCAGGTGAAGAAGCTACAGATGAGGTTTTGGTTTCTGCGAATGAAGGACTGGGGCTCATGACCCCTCCGCCATATGATCGGAGTGGAAAGAGACACCACTCGACCAGAAGCTCTCACTTCATACTCCTTGACAATCAGCTTGTTTCTGAAGAAGGGGTTTCTTCGGAAAAAGAACTTGAATTTGCAGCCAGTCTTAGGGTGTCTGAGTTCCTTCACCTCCAGATTGGTTATGTACCTTAACATCTCTGCATCTTGACCCCTAATCATGGCGGACAGCTGAGGGTGGTTCCGGAAGGCAGTCATCCAGAAGCCTGGGATATTCTGAATGATGTAGTTCCTCCGTTCCAGGTAGTGTCGCCGCATCCGCCCAAACTTTTGCTCCAGATGTTCGAAGGCTCTGTCAGCCTGAGCATTCACAGTGTCCAGTTCCTGCTGGATGGCCTCTAGGGGGTTCATGCGGAGATTGATGCCCAGATGCCAGGGCCCGGCCTCCTCCTCCTCCTCCATCTCCCTCGCCCCTCCACTCGCTTCCAGCATCTCCATTTCTTCGCCCGCGGGCTTCTGCTCCACCTCCATCACTTCCTCCTTTCCTTCCGTCGCCAGTTCACACTGTTCATCTCCAGCCGCCAGGGCGACGGCGCCCGGTTCAGGCTTCACATCGTCCGCCTTGGCCTCCGCCAGAGTTTCTAGGGCCTTCTCCCCGTCCTTCGGAGCCGCGGATACGGCTGCCGGGGGACCCTCGGAAGAAGGTGGAGTCTCTCCCTGCTCGGCTGCGGTCATCTGCATCGGGGGATCAAGCCCCACGACACCCCGGGGCTCCGGGCTCGCCACAGTCTCGGCGCAGCTCTCACCTGTCGCCACGGTGGCTGGGCTTTCGTCGCCAAGCAGCGGACGCCGGTCTGGGTGTCCCGGGACACTGTCAGCATCGCAGAGGCTACGGTTGTGCAGGACAAGGGTCCCCTCGGCCCGCTCCGGGGCGCTCATCTCCGGGAACCTCAAAGTACACACGAGTCCCGTCCGAGCGAGCTCACGTCGCTCCCCGCTACGCCCCTTCCTTCCCAGTCTCCGGGGCGGTGACGTCAGAGCCGCAGCCCACCAGTCTCGCGAGAGCTTGCGGCGCCCGGGATTGGCTGCCCTAGTTCCTTAGCTTCGGTAAAAGTAGCGGATTCCAGGCGACCAATCAATTTCCGTGAATGGATGTCGGTCATCCTTGGAGAGCGAAGGCGGGGACGGACCTCCTAACGGGGCTTCTGGAAGCATCTAAGCTGCCGCTGTTGTTTAGACTGCTTACTAAGGTCGGCCAACAAGTGCATCTGCTGCCCAGTTATGTGAAAAGGTGAAACGATCGCCGGGTATTCGAAAAAGCTAGGAGCAAAAAAAAAAAAAAAAAAAAATCTATATTTAAAAGGGGAAAGCCAAAGGGCCCCCCCCCCCCCCGCTTCGTGGAAATGAGAAGTATGAATTCTAGCCTCGTATTGCACTTGTCGGTCGTCCCGGCGCTCTGGTGCTGAAGTGGATCGTGACTTCTAGGCTAATCTGGGCTACAGAGGGAGATGCTGTCTCTAAACAATAATAAAAACGCAATTACCTTCTAATCTGACGTTATTGGGGAACAAGGCTCTGAGAGCTTGTTTAGAAATCCTTGTTTTTCTGGAAGATGTTTTGTGGTTATAATGAATGATTGCTCTTAATGGTGCATCTACCACTGTGATAAACACCACATCATAGAGTTCCTATAAGAATCCTGTGAAGTATTACGACATTCGTTTTACTCATTATGGAGCTGAGACAAGGAGAAACTGAGTCGCTTGCCAAAGCAGCATAGAAAATGACGGAGGAATGATTTTAGCACAAAAGACTTGATCCTGATGCGTTCTGAACAGAATATGACATCAATTTAACACAAAAGCATAAACACATAGTTAATGTCACATTAATACTTATTTGCTCCCTCATCATACACAGATACAGATTCATTCATTTTCTTTCTGTTTTAAGAAAAAGCAGGTAGTGATGCCTGGTCTTCAAATTCAGTATTTTGTCAAAAATTATCAGGACAAATGTCACCTTTTGTATAACAAATATTTCCAAAACATAATTTACCCTCTTGAAATGAAGTTATAGAAAATATAACCTAGCTACACACATAAATATGAAATTTAATATAACAACGTTAACACAAACGTTATTGTTGTCGTGGCGATTTTAATATGACAAAGAACTCAACAGCTTGCCATGTGATGAATGGCGTAATTAGAAAGTTAGACTTCTAAAGGAAATCACTGTGAACTAAGCCTGACCAGGATATCTATATTAGGTCTTCTGAAATTGTAATCTAATTTTGGTGAAGTTCTAGGTAAAAAAAAAAAAAAAATCACACACACACAAGAAACGTCAAGAAACCTATTTTCGCTTTTAAATAGCTTTTTAAAATGCTTTTAAATATCTGTTATTCCCATCAACTCTCACTAGAGGGAGCCACTTGTCCCTTAGAAAATGGTGATGAGCCTAAAACAGAACTGGATTCTTGTAAGATGATCCACAATCTTTTACTCCCACTAAATTATGATCGTTAAAAGATGCTTATCAGACAGGATTAGTTTAATTTTGATTTTCTAGTAACCATCAGATTGAAATGACCCGTTTCGTTCTGTCTAGTCTGACAAGGTCGCCACCAGCCTTGAACTTGGTTTCAATTCTAGCTCCGTCATTCATTCATATTTGACCTAGACAAGACCTAGCCTAAGGAGGATTTTAATCCCCAAGACTAAAATGGAAGAAAAAAACGATTCCTGGAAATTGTCGTCAAGCGTGCGTGCACGTGCATACACATACACACACATACACACAAACCAATCAATAAATCAATGATTTTAAAGAAATGTTTATACTTAAAATGGAAATTACTCATATTTTATAACCCTAATGTGAAAATGACTCAAAATTATAAAATAAAAATAATGTATAAAGTATTTAGCCTTATAAGATTTCAATTAATGGAAAATAGTAATATTACTTTTATTAAATGCTGAAACTTACACATATTTTAATTAAACTTTTGTGCACTCACTTTATGATTTCCTGTAGAGCATTAAAGGCATGGAGTTCATGTAGATGAGAGTACTCAGTATATGCTTTATGGAGTAAATGAAATTTGACTTGGTTCCTATTTTGGATAAGGGCTAGAGAAAGAGGTGGAGCCTGGGAACATAGGAAGTACATTTGCACACGACTCCAGCTAGTTCATTGTTCATTCTACACTTGTCTAATATAATAACCACCAGTTCTATGTGGCTATTATTTATATATCAATCAAGGAGAAATAAAAACTTTAGCTTATCAGTCATACTTTGTTCCTTTTAGGTACCAAATGGTGACATCTGAGTAGTGGCTGCTAAACTGAAGAGCACACAACATTCCATTGTGGGACAGTCTGGTTGGACATTTTTCTAGATAGTGTCATGGTAGAGGAAATTAGGTTGCTGGAACTAAAGTGGTGCACAAAGAGGCATCAGGAACATAACTAATAAATGCTTTATAGAAACAAAACAATTTTCCATATATATATATATATATGGAAAGGAACAGTATTAGTAGAATACTGACTGTCTCATACAATATCAAAAAAAATGATCCAGTGTCTCAGGTGGACAGGTGGGGTGGGGCTGGGGGCTGGAATGGAAACAGAAGAGATCAGGTGCTGGAAGAGACAACTGGTTTGGGACATTTCAGGGACAAGCTATAAACCTAGTGCAATGGAAACTCCCAGGAATCTTTGAGTGTGACCCTAGCTAAGACTCCTAGCAATGGGAGATAAGGAGTCTGAACTGTCTATCTCCTGTAACCAGGCAAGACTTCCAGTGGAGGGATCAGGACCCCAACTCAGCCTCATAACCTCTGACCTAAAACTAGTCCTGCCTACAAGATGTGCTGGGGTAAAAGTGGTGCAGAAATTGTGGAAGTGACCAACCAATGACTGGCCCAGCTTGAGACCCATGCCACTAGAGGGAGCCCACTCCTGACACTGCCTCGAGCACCAGGACCTGAGACTGAACAGTCCAGAGACCTAGAATAGAACCAAACATGACTGGCAAAGAGGAGGAGGAGGAGG